>VWYI01003298.1:0-24327 GCA_013399455.1 Anthoscopus minutus | reverse complement strand
AGCAAAAAAAGAAAACTATTCAAGGATTGTCCTCAAGTGTGCCTTGCAGAGGCCCTGCACTCAGAACAAAAAATCTAGACCTTCCAATATTTCATCTCAAAAGAAGTTTCTTTGTTATTCATCTCCTGGCAGGCAACACAACTTTCAAGTTCTCAGTTTCAAACTGAAGGTTTATCTGTCCTTCACATAAAAACCCAATGTTTTGGGGCCAGGGGGATTCCTTTAATATTGAGATGTACCAGCAGTTAATGCTTAACACACATGCACAGTAATAATGCTACAATTGCCTTGCAACAAGGAGCCCATGAAAAAACATGACAGACTTAAATAGAAGTCCATAATGATGATGAGTAACACAGAAGTAAAGCCACACATACACTCCCCAATACCTTGGATAGCCTACATTAGCAGACAGAGTGAAACTACAGATAAAGTTACTCAGTTTAAGAAGTGAAGGTAATAAAATGAAGTAGATACCCTAAAGACATAAGTCACAAATGAAAAGAAACATTAATTTAAAACTGTGTTTAATTTACAGAGAAATAAGTGTACTTTTTCTTCTCTCCCAAATGTGCATGAAATACTGCATTGAAGTACAGGAAGTCTTAGATTAGTAAAAACATAAGCTTCTTAACATATTAAATAAGCTGAGAAGCAATAAATAAGGTTAAATCTCATTTATGGAAGTTTGTGACTAGGTTTGTTAGTAGCAATAAGTATGTCACACCATTTGCTGAAGAACAAGTATGCTATAGCCCACATTTACATTACTGCATTGTTTAGCTTTGTATTGTTTAAGGTTCAGTTCTAGAATTTCCCTAGTTTTTAAAGCCAATAGACACCACTATTCCAGCAAGAGTTCAGTTATCATAGTAGTTCCTCTTTTACATGGAGTTAACTCATGTTGAGTTTATCAGACAAAAGCTGAAACTGAATTAAATAGTTTCCTTAATCAGAACTTAGTGCCACAAAGCTGTTTACAATGGGTAGAGAGTAAAGATAAGATAAGTAATGCTATTAAACAACAAAAAAATTAAACCACACACAGGAAACTAATACCGTGAGTTATCTCTCAAACATTAATCATTGATTTCAACTCTTTACTACTACAGCTAATTATGTTATGCCTAGGGCAACTGAACATTGCTAGACTAAATTGCCTTTTGTATAGTTTGTTAACAAGGTTTAGTTGAAAAAGGCTGTGTCTACAGAGAGAGGGATATGAAAAATGCTTAGGGAAGGACATTGCAACTGAAACTTTTACTACTGTTACGTTATCACATCACTACATTGTCTCCCCACTCCCTCCTTTAAAGAGCTTAATTTCCTGTGATCTTACCCCAAACTGGGAGAGAAAACAGCTTTTTTCTCCCTCTCATCTAAAGTGTAGGTTAAGTACTCAAGAACACTACCTAAGTAATACAATTCTGACTTCAGAAACTTGTCTCTTGAGCACAATGTGAAAAAGGTGTCACTGTAAGCTTTATAGTGCTCTGCTGCTAATCAGACTTCTGATTAGCAATGCTTTTCTACATCATACTAGATGTTGTGCACAGCATAACCTAGAGGGAGGGTTTAGAACACAGGCAAAGATAGTCCTTATTTCAACTTAAGAACACTTTTCACTTCTGTTTAGGAATCACTACTTCATATACTTTCTGGGCACAAAGAAATTCAGGTATTCGAGCTAAACTACCCTTGTTATCACTATACTAGCAGATGGAATTCAGAGCCTTTATGCTATTTGTATGCAGTCTCCAGCTTTCTGCTCTCAAGAACTTTTGTATTTTTTCTCCTTAAGAGATTTTGGATTTACTTTTTTTTTTAATGATTGCCATCCTCACATGTCAAGCCTGTCCTGTAAAGTGTCCAGTCTTTCTAATGTCATTATGCCACCACTCATTTCTGTGCAAACATCCAGCTGCCTTTAAAGGACATTCTTGTATGTTCACCTGTGTAAGTGCCTCCTACAGATGCAGTGGTACACATAACTGCTTCAATCGCTGATAACATAATTAGACTTCTTCCCTCCAGAGTCTGCAACTCTTTGATTTCATATGGCTATGAAAAACAAAGTATAGTCTCACAGGTTGCCCAGTGAGGTGGTGGAAATATCCATCCTTAGAGGTATTAGAAAGCTGTTTGGGTACAAGTCTGGGCAACTGGCTCTGGGTGACCCGGTTTTAGCAGGGGAGGTGGACATGATGACTTCAGAAATCACTTCCCACCTCAGCCATTCTGTGATTCCCCACTCAATAGCCCATTCCCTCTTCCTCTCACAGAGGAAGAAGTTCATAAAGCCAACAGAGACCTTGCACTCTTCATCACTGTTAACTGCAAGTTTATCAACAGAGAATCTTAACTAACTGGTGGAAAGGATCCCAAATCCTCTGTTACATCTCTCATGTACCTCTCTGACAGGAGCTCTTGCCTGCAATAAATTATCCTGCTCTGAAACAGTGTCTGTTCTACTTCCATTTCTCCTTCTCCTTTGGTCTCAAGTCTCTTCAGCTAAAGGGAGGGCCCAGTGAAGCAGTGCAGAACACCCAATTGAATTTCTTACAGAATTAACATGTTTTCAGCCAAGTTCAGCACATACATAAACCATATTGTTTTCAAAAACGAAACCCCTGGCTAGCAGAAGTCCTCCAGTAACTCACTATGTGCCTGCTTCTTTAGGACATTCTGAGCCCTCACAAACAATTTTTCGCACTTGAAATTTTAATGGTTTTAAAGCTTGGTCAGAGCAATCCAAACACACTGGATTCCTGACAGCCAGAAACAAACAGGAGTCTCTCTGCCTAAGCCATGGAAAAGTGCAAAGTATAAATTACCAATGATGCTTGTTGTAAATGCCAAAGTAAAATAAAAGATGAGACTGAATAATAAAGGTAAGATGGCATAGTAAGAGGGCTGTTGGAAGCCCAGCTATGCTTGTCTGCCTTACACTGAAAAACAAGCAAGTCCAGACAAAAGTGGAACAAATGTATACCTGCAGACTTCTCCAGACAGCACAAATGTAGGGCATATCTAAGCATGAGAACTGAACATTTCAAAGTACTCACTTTCAAAAGCTGACCTCTTCCCTCCTGCTCAAAGGCATTTTATTGGACAAGCTGATATTTATTCTCCATGAATATTAATCTCATTCTATTCTCAGACTATCATGGCTATCAAACCACAATTACTATTCATTTAAATGAAGTATTACACAGTTGGCAGCCACTGAAAAATAAGATGCAGCTTAGAAAGTGAATCCTTCTGCTCAGATCTACCAGGTCAGTATTTGAGCTTTCTATATAGTCAAGACTTAACAAAGTGCTCCAATGTGGCTGTGACAGCACAGATGCACTCCTACAAATAAAGGAATTTACATTACAGTCTACATAGGTAGCAGCACCAACCTTGTATTCTTCCACATGCAGATCTATCAGTAAAGATGGCCTAAAAATAGGTTTATTCAAATGTCAAATTTGAAATTACTTTAGAGTTTTCTCTTCAAGTGAAACAGGAAGTTAACACTTGCCTACTCCCTTCCACAAAAGGTGATTTGAGCCCTGCTGAAATCAAGTGACTAGAAATTCTACTTTGTTTATATACTGACAAATGGCTGTGTCAAAGGATTTGTAGCATTTCAGAGCTATGTTGACATTAGTGTAACAAACACATTAGTCCCTCACCTTCATTAGCACAAGTTTGCAGCAAATGTCCAACCATTTGGAGAGCAGTTATTTATTGCCAGCTATTTGATAATCTTGACAAAAATGAAAACATGCTTCTATGAGTCTATGAAAAAGCTACATAAATTCATTTAAAAAAAACTATTAGATAAGAGCTCAGAATATTTTATTCAGTGAACAAGAACACAATCCAACTTTTAAATACACATTTTTCTCCAGCTTGCCATGAGCTTAGTCATCTTCTGGAATATTTAGTAAAACTTGGTATTTTAGTCTACAGGTTTCCAAAACATTACTAGAGAACAGTACTGTCAGAACTACTTATGGAAAATATGAAGTCATCATTCATGTTTTATCATTTATGTAGCAGGCTTTTTAAGAAGCGGCTAAGCAGAAAAGGACTGACATATTTAATTGATACCTTAAGGCCAGTACCTCTGTGTCAATGCAATTGCTAGAGTACTTGCAGGCAGATGAAAGCTGAGTCACTCTACTCATCCTGCCCAACTCAGTTCCCAAATCATTGTTTCAAATCTTTTCCTTCATAATAAGGAAAGTGATTAGGTTACAACCAAGTATCTCACAAGAGGAACAAGACCAGAAGGAAAGTTACCCTTTCAACAAAGCAGTCTTTCTTAGTGGAAACAGAAAACTAGGGAAGATGACATAGCTGGATACAGATTTAGCTTCAATATTTCTTCAGCAAACATTAAGACCTTAAAAGACTATGACTTCCTACGAAGTAACTCACTGAAAAAGTAGTAGCATTTTTAAAATGCTTTTAGGCCTAAAATGAAGCTTTTAGGTTTTTAATAACCAAGGTGTTTATGTTTCATACTTCTCCCCACCTTTCCACAAAAGAGTGTGCAGAAAATAAATAGTCTTAGCAAGTAAATTTTTGCTAAATAAGCCAATAAAGGATAAAGTGATCAAAAGACTCCAGCTAATACAGTGACTAAAGCAGCAACTAATGCAATTTTCAAAGTTTCTGCTTGCACAGACATTTTAAACATCAGCAAACTACTCACTTTCTTAAGGAGTGAGTTTTCAGAGAGAAATACTTCTTTTGCTTGTCTGTGGAAACCATGCTTATGTCCCACAAACTGAAACATGGCTCCAGCCTGTTTTTGTTCCACATTCTGTGTTAGTACAACTGATTTCCAGAGAAGTCAAATAGTGCAGTAGGCAAAGAGATCACAGCAATCATAGTATTGTTTCAAGGTAAATAAGCTAAAGCTGTTAATACAACATTATCTGGTATGTACAGAAAAATACCTTGCCTTTATCAGGAAGTCTTTAATAGTTATAATTAAAATACTATAATATCTTTTGAAGTCAAGTTGTTACATTCAGACTGTTATGCCAGTGGAGAATCTGCTACAGCTTGGAATAATTTATGACTACGTTATTTAGAGGATGTAAACCCTAATAAAAAATCCAAGAGTGAGGTTTCACTAGGATAATCACAGAGGCTCTGTTCAACTATGTGATTTCAGACTCCAAGTCTGAAATGCTGAAGAGGTGATTCTAGTCTCCAAAAAGAAAAACTAATCAACTTGGGCAAGAAAATTAGCAGCATTCCTCCTTGCCGTACAGACAAGTTAGTGAGCTCACCCAAAAATCAGCTGAACATAAAAACTGTTGCAAAGGTAGGATACAGATTCAAGAGATGGTCCCATGAGACAGACTGCCACCACTAAGCTGCCTTGTAGTTTCATCCTAGATCAACAGAAATCTTGGACAAGTTACTTTTAAACACACAGGAGCTTTTTCAAAACAACGCTGGAAAGGGGAGTGCTCAAGAAGCTGTCACACAAGTTCAAACAGATGGCAGAAGCAACCAGCACCAGGCACATTTAGGTGCAGAATTCAACAGCCAAACAAACTTGAATTTCAAAAGACTCTCACCAAGTCAGCCACCTCAGCTCCACAGCTGTTCCAGCATTCCTTGGCCTACCATGCCCTCCCATCCCAGTTGTGATAACTCACTCATGTCAAGTGTTAATTTGACTGACATATAAATCATTTTACTAATATAATTATTTACAAGAACAGAGTGTTCATTCAGAAGTGTAAGCACAGATGTAAATCTCCTCCCATTTGTGATAGATTTGCTTTCAAACTAAACCCTCAACCCCCCAAGATTCTATGAATCTCAAAGTCTATGCCTACTCATCTATATTGTAACTGCATTTTGAAAGACTAATTTTTAGCAGACAAAGTCTAAGACCACAGGTAAAAACATACAGCATCACATGTAAATCAGCTTCAGTTTGCCTTTGCAGAAGGACATGAGCCATTTTTCACAAAAGACAGAAAAGTATCAGTAACTCAGTTTTACCATCAGTGTCAACAGCCAGAAACCTCAAAGGTCAAAGGGAGCAAGGCTTATCAAGTGAGTGATGCACTGGCCTTTACATACAGAGAATAGTGGAAAGATTTAGTACTAGAGATACATAACAAAACCTTTCCTCCCCACAGAAAAACCCCGGAAGTGAAATCAAAGCATGAGAAGCATTGTGAGAGAATAATAGTTCACAGCTGATAAGGATAAAAGCAGAAAAGATTTAAGAAGTGCAGTGCTAAAATGACAGAGATGGTGCTAGAAAACCTAACATTTATCTTTCCTCAGCCTGTCTAGTCAGAGTAATTGATGACACTGAGAGCTATGAAAAAGGATTGCTTACCCACACAGATCAGTTAAGATAGGTCTTAGGAGAGATGCAAACATTGGGTTAGCCGGACTCTTGGCTGCATCATAATTAGGATTGCGTTTCTCCACCACTGAGAACACAAACACAGCTGTCTTCTACAATTCTGCTACATTCACTTGGTTATTACAGAAAGTTAATAACATAATGACATAACATTAACTGGTTTTCATAAAATAAAGGTGGGTATTACTTGTAGATGGAAGAATCTGGAACTTTAAACTCCACTGCCCTTCTAAACTCTACAGGACAAGAAAAGCATATACATGGTCTTTTAGATGAGTATTTCACTGAAACATAGAAGAGCCGCTCTCTCCACTTGTAGCAAGGTGAGGCACCACTCCAGCAAAGACCATCGTCATATTCAGTTTTCCTGTCTTCCCACATCCTTCACAAGTGACTGGATAATTGCAGACTAAAGCCAAGTCCGGTTTTTGCTTATTCAGCTGACCTGTTGCATTCCATAAGAAGGAATATAACCATTACACTGATGCTCATCCAGGACCATGCCTTCAGAGATTAGCAATCCTAAAAACATTCACACAGTTTGCTGACAAGCCTCCAAGCCTCAGAAAAAGTCACAGGAGACTAAAGAGTGAGATTATCACAAGTGCCTTAAGCTACACTGCAACTCCAGCTTCATTTTAGATGGATGCAGAATTGCAAGCCACTTAATAATTAATGATCTCCTCAAGACAACTTTCCCTTTCCTTAAGTGAACTCTCACAATGCTTTTCTGTGAAACATTACAGTTTTCACCTTAATACTTCAAGCTTAATACAGTTTAGTGCATGGAAGTAAATGGCTGATCACATTTTGGACATCAATCTACAGGCAACAAACAATCCACAGCCGACAATCTGAGAATCTCTCTTTTGTTCCTTGAGACTCTCAGATCCATGCACCTTTCAAATGGTGCAGCAAATTAAATTCCAAAGTATGTCTGAGAGAAGCTGCCACAAAATCTTAGGTGTAATTGAAGTAGTTCAAGGAAACATTATGGAAGGTCACTTTAGAGTTGTTAACTGACTAGGATGAAAATCAAATACTTTACATCATCTGTGAGAGGGAAGGGAAATGTGTAAATTCAGCTCTCATTTGAACAAAAGAAGTCAGCTTTCTCCATCACACAAGGAAGGTGCTCTAGCACAGAAAGTATATGTCGGAAGGCTGGTGTTGTAACACATTCAAAGAACCTTCAGTATGATTTTCCCACAGCCCTGAGTGCTGCTAACTAACCAAGAGTGCTGCAATTTATTCTGCTCACACTCCTTGACATGTAACTACTTATTTATCATCAAGATACAGTAGACAAGGAAGAACCAGGAGAGAACAGACTCTATAAGCCCTTAGGGACTAGAGCTGAGAAACATGTGGAACAACTACAGTTTGGTGGGCAGCACTGTGGAATCCCAATTATAGATGCTCAAACTCATGATTCCCACACAAGGCAAATGAAGAGGCGTTTTGCATAAGACTAAGATCTACCTACCTCCCCAATCTACACACTCAATTATGCATGTTGACTCTTCAGATGAGTACATTGCCAAAAGATTCATTTTTATCCTCTTCCATTACTATTCTGAAACTGGTATAAGACTGGTGTTATGGTCAGATCTCAGACATACAGGCACCTAATTAAAGGGTTTGGGTTGGTGTTCCCATCAAAAAAGGAAGAGAAAACTTTTAAAAAAAAAGAAAATTAAAAAAACATGAAAGTTTTTTAAGTGACCACCATAACTAAAACATGATTATAAAGCTAAGATACAGATATACACAAATTGCAAGATATAAGGTACAAAATTAAAGACTGCATGATGGTGACTGTGCTTGACACAATGCTAGTCCTCATAGACCATAAAATAAACCCATGAGGAAAGCTCTGAACCAGTAGTATTGTGCCCACTTTAACTCCAGAAATAGATATCCAACCCTTCATTTTTTCAAAACTTGTGCTAAGTACATTGCTTTATAAAATGGGAAAGTGCAGTTTTTAGGGCCTGCATCTGGAAGATGGTATTTTCTCATTTGATGGATTCCCTCTTTTTTTTGAGAAACAAATCCAAAAACATATGAACAGCAGAACCATACCAAAGCACTTATAAGTTTTGAGTATGACTAATATGACTATTTCCATAGCTAAGAGTATGATTGCTTTTTCCTTCATACTCACTACCCAGCATGCTACCACAGTATATGAAACACATGTGCTGTCCAGGGTAATTTACTGGTGGCGTGGAGTTGGAATAATTGAGCAAGGGAAGAGTTAGTTTTGATGATACTTTTGGATCACATACAAGCGTTTTGCTTGAACTTGATTCAGCTCATTTTTCAAAGAAACAAGTCAAGAACATGCAGATTAAACTTTGTAAGTGAATTTGTGCATCTTGGGGTACATCATCATAATGAAATTAAAAAGAAGGAAAAAAATCAATTAAAGCTAATTTCACTCATCTGAAATACTAAATATAGCTGGCTGGCCTGTCAGTGGAATATTGTGTCTATATTTGATCATAGGCACTAGAATCCCAAATTTGATAGCAAAACTTAAATTATGCCAACAGGCCATAAGACTTCGCAGGGTATAGTTTCAAATAACATAGGCTGCATTTTCTTCTGTAGAAGCTTCTGTGTGCACACTTAGTGTAATACTTCTGTAATTGAACTAAACAAACTGTAGGCATAAGTGAGCTTTTTTTAACACCAGGGAGCTTGAAGACAACAATACATAACTGCTGGTACAGTATAGATAACTATAGCCTCTCCAAGGTTTTAGCAATCCTATCAGTCTAATGAGACTGACAAGTACAGCAGCTGCATAAATGGGTATTTGATTAAGTAATTCCGTATTAACCATCTTCCCAAGGTATATTTAAATTTTAGAGGTTTTCATGAATGTCCTAAACACCTGAGTACTACTTCTCCCTCTAATAAATACTTATCTCCCCTGTACCAGTATTGGGCCATGTAAAAAACTACTTTAATTCCTACTGAGATGCAAGTATACCTTCAAAAAAATCAAGCAGCTGTAAATAAATGAACAAAAGTACTTAGGCTAAGAAACCAGTACACAAGTCTTTAAACTCTGGGTCCTAGTCTCTCTATATGGATTTTTTTTTTTTTTTAATATGAAGAGCTGGAGCAGAATGCTTTTGCTTCCCCCTTATGGTAAGTTGAAGAGAATTCTAGGAAGAAAGCTTTAAGCTGAAATATTTGGAGTATCCACATGATAGGGAAACACAGATCACTTAGATCTCTTAGAGCTGAATACTGAAGTCCCGTTGAACAGAAGGATCTTCATGTCATAGAATTTCAGAACCTGCTCACTGCCCTGACCCCTTCCCCGGTGACCAAAACTAAAAGGATTGCCCAGGTATTCTAGGGACATCCAATATTAATATCTACTTATCCAGCAATAGATTATTCTTTGAGAAAAAGTGTTAGAGTAGGTACAACACTCCGAAATTGTCCCAAAATTAAGAGTTTGCAGTTTTATTCAATATGGTGCCATTCTCTAAACCACAGTATTTTAATACTTAAGCTTTATTGTAAAACTGTAAGAAAAAAATCCATTCCTATATTTACTAAAATCTGATTCAGCAACAGCTTTAAATTATATTGTGACAACTTTTTAAAATTTGAATCTTGACACATCATAGGAAGAAAATTTCCTAGTGTGTAGAAATTGAGCCCTAATAATTGACAAGTGCAGCCAAGTAAGTTATTATTCTTGTAACAGACTGGCAGGAAAGATAGAGTTACACTCCTGCTACAATTTTATGCATCTGCAAATTATAGTAAACCAGAGCTGGCTTATTTCAAACCAGGAATGGATTTTGTCCCTATGTTTTCAATATCAGAAGCATTCAAGTTATCACAGCATGAAATAACAGGTTTTTAATACTGCAGTGGATTTTATGCTGTGGAAATTGCTACATGATGCAGTGGTGACATGTTTATATAGAACACTCATAGGAAGGATTACACAAATCATGCATGTCAGCAAAATGGAAAGCATCTGTTTAGGCTGTGGCATGCTGCTAAGGCTCTCCTGACTGCCAGTTTGTGATATGGTACACAGCCCAGTCAGAGTCACAACAGCAAAACGGTGACAGATTTTCATGTCACTGCCTACTGCAGAAGTTGGGCAGCCTTACGATGGTAGATGCTAACATAAAGGCGAGATATAATCACCTGCATTCTGCATGGAGAACAGGCAATTAATCTGATGTCAAATGTTTCAAAGGACAGTACTAAAGCCTTATTTTCAGTTTTCATAAAGAAACACATTGAGACTTGATTAATAATCAAGGGATGAAAAAGAATTTCCCCTGAACCACATTAAAAAAAACCAACAACAACACACCAAAACCCCAAAAAGTACAGACACTTAACTACTGAAGCAATATTACATGCAAGTCCATGTCTTTACAAAATCCATTTACAGCTTTTTGGACTAAACACCCTCCAAGAATACTTAAAAGCCTACATAATGCTCCAGAGTATTAGCTTTGCTTTTGGACCACCAGTTTAGCTGACATGGAAAAGACTAGCTGTATAAGACTTCACACATCTAGACACATTGTTCTATTTAAGTCAGCATCGACTTGCATCAAAAAAGTTGGCTTCAAATCAGCTGATTCAGATGACATCTTATGAATTAAGTAGTATTACTTTCAACAGAAGTCCACCCACTATTGGTCAAGCCAATCTTTTCTGGGATCATGAAGGGGAATACAAGGGAAAGAGCTTTGCCAACAGCAAAAAAATAAAAGGAAAAGCAAAGCAGGACAGAATCTACAGGAAGTTTACATATGAACAGATCCTCAATTAAATCTAAAGGGTGTTGACTACTCCTTTAAAACTTAAGCCAAAATCTCAAGCTCTGCAGTCCAGACGTAGCTACACCTTCTAGGAGTAATTTCTTTTTTAAGTCACTTCACACTAACATTTAGAGATGAATGGAACATTTAGAGATTATGGAAACCCAGTCATAGCAATACTAGACTCTAAGTTTAGTTTTCTATTACTGTAAGAGACTCAGAACACACAGAGTACTTAAAAAAGGTCTCTGAAACTTATAAATAAGTGTATGACTTAGGCCTGAAGAAAGAACAGCTGGAGAACTTAGGATCCTCCCATATTTTAACTCATGGTGATGTCATAATTTAGAGTTCTTGGAAACTGTCAATTCAACATTTAAGCCACATCAATAATATTAAATCTGCAGCACATCTCTATTGGCTTAAGCACCACTTTGACTTCCATTAAGGGGAACACACAGAATTCATAATTATAAGAAGTCACATGAGCATTCTCAGAACCTCTCAAATTGCTTCAAAATATATACTTTGAGAGTTTAAAAGAGTTTCTAAACATACTATCTCCTGTGCACTCTCTGCAAGCTTTACAATACATTGGATAGAGGCTGTTCTGCCATTAAGTGTTTCACAGTGCAGATTTGAAGGGGCTCCTTTAGGGTTATGAAACAGCATTTCATTTCCATGTTAAAAAAGTTTGGCTTGGGAGGACCTTCTAAGTTTTGAAAATTAGATAATTCATAAAATTTTTTTATGAAAAGGTAGGATCAGTCAAAGAAGGTTTAAGTTGAAGTATATTTCAGATTGCTTAATCTTTTCATTGTTATGCAAGTGTATTTCATAACCTTATTTGAGGAATCAAAGAACAGTTTTAATACTAACAATGGTCTCAGTCTGACAGCTAATGCTAACCCAAGTGTGCACCATGCCCTCCTTCAACACTCCAATTTATGTAACTCCACACCACTATGGGTCTAAAAATAAACCACATGGGAAAACAAGGTTTAGGTGGACAAAAAGAGTAAGACTACATACTTGTTCTCCTTAATTAGCATCTGCTAGTTGTGGAGACAATACCATCCCAGAAACCAGTTATGATTTTCCTACTTCTACAGGCAGCCCTCAAAGAAAGCTGTGAGGACAATTACACAGGATTCCTGAAAAAGTGTTCTTGGCTTGATTTCTTGAGAAAACTTTTTCGCCTTTCCTCCCAGCCTTCAAATGGAACAATTTGCCTCCAAGGCAATTCAAACAATATTTTCAGCAGGGGTTTTAAAGATTTTTTCCAGAAATGTGCAAGTTTGCTATTGCAACCATCATTAAAACAGCATCTTAAAGCTGCTAATGTGCTGGCAGAAGAGTATGTGAGGAAGACTGAGAAACCATTCATTAACAGTAACAATCTTTAAGTAGATTCAGAGATTACTGCTTGTAAAGGATTTAATATTCAAAGCTACAGAAACAGCCAGAAGACTTAGAACTCTGATTCTAGGAGGATACAGTTGATTTAAAACTTAACAATCTTAATACCAGCATTCCTGTTAAACAGAACAGTTCAAAACAAGAAGTACCCAAAGCAGCGATCCTACAAGTGAGAAAGAACAAGTGCAAACCTCAAGGAGATAGCAGTTCAGCAGCAGCAGTTCATTTCCCAAAATTAATTACCAAAAAGGGCAGCAGAAAGGAGTTTATAGTTACCCAGAAGTGTGCGTGACAGTTAACCATCATGGTCCTCTCAATAAGCTCATCAGGACACTCCAGAAGATGGTGCCCGGAGACCACACCAGCATTGTTAACCAGGACAGACACCTCGCCAACCTCCTTGCGGACCCTCTCAGCTGTCAAGTAGACATTCTCTCTTTTGCCCACATCACAGGTGTATGTGTAAACCTGCAAGTTGCAATGGGGCAGCACATCTTTCTCTCCATCTCCAGCTACTAAAGAACACAGATAAGAGAACAGAAGGGGTGGGGGGGCAATAAAGTTCTTGCTCATATTTTGATATTCAATTCAAATAAGTAATTCAAGCAGAAACAACAAATACAATCCCAAACCATCAAAACTTCTATTTACTTTGGTGTCACCGCAGTACACCAGGAGTCAGCTATTTACAATCGTAGCTACGTGTTTTAGGAAAAGCTGCAGTTTTTAAAGCCGCTGCTGGAGTCCGAGGCTCCGCGAAGCAGGTCTGCGCTCACCGCTGCGGGCACAGGCCCGGCTCCGGCTGGCAAAAGCAGCGTCGGGGCGTCTGAAACCCCTGCGCCCAGCGGGCTCCAGCCGAGAGCCGCTCTCAGGGCCCGCCGCAGGTGAGCGCTGCTCCGGGCTGGACCCGCCGGGCGGGCAGCCCCGGCTCCCTCCGTCCCGAGCCGGGCAGGTGAGCGCCGGGGGCGGCGGGGACAGAGCGGGGAGCCCCGCCGCTTACCTCCGGGGGCGGCGGCGGCCGCCTCCTCGGCCATCTCCCGGTAGATGTGCCGCACCATGCCCGCTGTCTCCTCGTTGCTCTGCGTGTTGATGTCCCACAGCACCAGAAGCGCCCGGCGCCGGGCAAACTCCAGGGCGAAGAGGCGGCCCAGGCCGCTGCCCGCCCCGGTGATCAGGCACACCTGCCCCGCCACACTTTTCTCTTTGGGCCGCACCAGCCACTTGGCCGCGGCCAGCACGAACGCCCACAGCACTCGGAAAGTCACCACGAAGAACTCCAGCAGGATGTTCATGCTGCCGGACTGCGGGGTCGGGGGCACGGAGCCTCCTCGCCGCCCGGCTTCCAGACCTGGAGCCGCCAATGCCCGGGACCACCCGCTGCGGGCACCGAGGGAGGCTCCGCTCACGGGGGTCTCGCCGCCGAGCTGCCCCTCTCCGTGCCGCTCGCAGCCCCACGCCCCGCCTCAGTCACACACGCCGAGGACGGAGCCCGGACACGGCGCTGCCCGCTTGCCCGCCGCCTCCCCGTGCTGCCCCGTCCCGCCCGCGGCCCCGCTACTGGCAGTGAACATCTTGCCCGCTCGGCCCCTCTATATAGGGCGGACCGGGCGGCCGAGCCCCTCCCCCGGGCCGGCCCATCCCGCCCCGCATTCCCGGGACCCCCCGCCCCCGCACCGCTCCGCCCCGCCGCCGGGGGAGGTCCCCGACGGGAACGGGGACGGGACGGCCGGTGGTGTGCGCTCCTCGGGGCGGGCGTCCCGGCGGCTCCAGCCCGCCCCAGCCCGCCCCCGGTGAGCGAACTACAAGTCCCGGGGTGCGCCGCGCCTGCCGGAGCGCCATCTCGGGTGCGATGCCGCAGCGCGGGTTAGAGGAACACGCGCGGGCGCTAAAGGTTCGTGCTCGGGGCTAGAAACGCTGGGAAGCTGGAAGCGCCAGATCCCCGCAGGATGCGCGATGCCCGCGTGCCTGGGGATTCTCTGCTGAGTTGTGAGAAACCGCTGAGGAAAACTCTTATGGCTTCTGGGTCTGTCAGCCAGGTACAGAGGTCACTGATACCTGAGCCGCCACTGACTGAAACAGGAGTTCTCAAGTGCCAGCACACGGAAAGTGTTTTCTTCTGTGCGATAACAGAGGCCGCTCCCTGTAGCTGGGCACCCTGCGGCCACCCGACGCTGGAGCATCCTGCTCCTGGGCATTTGCCAGTTCCAGGGGAAGAGGACGAGAGTGTACCCTTGCGACTTCCCACACATGGATGTGCAGGACTCATCTCACTGTTCGCCTGCAGCCGTGTGCCTAAATTGCACGATGCTGCGCTTTCTTCCCTGTGTAGCCGCCACTTTTCAGAAAAGTTGTTGGAACTTTGTGAACGCTGCCTCTCGGACTGAGCAGAAGTTCGAGTTCAAAAGCTTTGGAAGAAAGTGCAGACAACCTATTTCTTCAGTAGATATTTTAGGTGTTTCTGCTTGATGATTTTAATCCTCTCCCCTCCCCCTTTTATAATAGTGCTAGTAAGATCAAGTGATAGAAACGCCTGTACTAGCATGAAATAACACAATAATAAAAAAAATGAACTTTGACACACCTGTAACTAGGTTCCAAAGCACTCTCAGTAACGTTCTCAGGCATCAGTGCTGTGCGACATCTCTGTATTCTGTTCACTGGCAAATAAAGTCAGCAAATGCAGAGCTCGGCGTTCCTTATCCCCAACCCTGCTCTCTACGCGTTTAGTTACACCGGACAGTCCTTTACTGCGCAGAGTTCCACTAATTCCTCTTCCCGTACGAGTGTAATGATGGGCCGGTGTCTCCCTGGGTGATTTCAGGAGCACGGGTAGGCGAGCACAGGATTAGAATTACGAGCCACAACCTTAAGCAGCCTTCCAAGCTGCTGTGCTGGGCAGCGCTGCTTCCCGAGCCGCCCTCCCTTCTCCACAGTGCAGTTACGGATTTCGTATGGCGAACCGAAAAGATGCCCAGCCTAAGGAAAACACATCCCGGCAGAAACGGAGCCCATGGTTCCAATTTGCCCGTGCTTCCCGGTGAACGATCCCGCGGGCAGCATTTCCCCCGCAGCCTCCATCCTCGCCGGTACTGAGGGCGGGCGGGAGGTGACGTCCCACAGGCGTTAAGGACGGAGTTTAAGGCTGAAATAGGGGAAATCCTGCCTCAAAAAAGACGCCTGGCAGCCCCACCCGGCTGAGCTCGTTCTCGGCCTCCTGCAGGGAAAACCGGGTCTGGTGGCGGAGCGGTTCCCGTCCGGTCCGCGACACAGCTCGTACTCCGGGCACAGCCGGTCCGGGGTACAGCCCGTGCCCGGGACACAGCCGCTCCGGGACACAGCCCGTGTTCGGGGCGTAGTTAGTGTTTAGGGCACAGCCGATCCCGGGACATAGACGGTGTCTGGGACATAGCCGATCCCGTGACATAGCCAATACTCCGGCCGCAGCCGGTGCCCGGGACACAACCGGCTCTCGGTACCCAGCCTATGCTCAGGACACAGCCGATTCCGGGATACAGCCGATTCCGGGATACAGCCGGTCCCGGGACACAGCCTGTTCCGGGATACAGCCGGTCCCGGGACACAGCCTGTGCTCAGGACACAGCCGATTCCGGGATACAGCCGGTCCCGGGACACAGCCCGTGCTCGGGACACAGCTCGGCTGGGCGGAAGCAGTTCCCTGACACTTTTATTTCAGGCACTCGCAGGACACCCCGCCGCCCCCACGGCGGTCAGGCACAACGCCGGACGTCCAAACTCGGGGTCCTGCCGGCGGGCAGGGCCTCGCCTGCGCGGGCGAATGAGCTAAGAGCGCGCCGCGCACGCGCACGCCCCTCTCTTCCGGCGCTGACCATGGCGGACAAGGAGTGAGTCCCGTCCCGCCTCTGCCATCCGCCGCCATCCGCGCCCGCCGTGCTGCCGGAGGCCTGCCTACACCGCCCCCGGAGCCGCCGCGCCTCCGCTGGGGCTGTGAGCGGTGTCAGAAGAGGGACCGGCGCGGCGGAGATGGAGCCGCTACCGGCCCGGCCCTTCCGCAGGCGGTGGCTGCGGCAGCCGGCCTTTGGCGGGGTGGAGAGGGGGAGTGGACCCCGGGCACCGTTGGCGCCGGGAATGTGGGGCCGCAGCGGCGAGTTCCTCCGGGATGAGGGGGCGGGCAGGGCTGTTATGGAGGCTGGAGCAGGTTGTCCGCCGGGTTGGTGTATGCGCTTGTCAGAGTGATTGTGGCTGTTCCGGCAAGTTTTGTCGCGTCTAAGAGTTTAAAATCTCAGGGACAAGAGGGAATGGGGCAGAAAGCGATGTTCAGGAAGTTGTGCCTGAAGTTGAGGAGGAACTTCTTTATCGTACGGGTGACCACGCACTAGAACAGATTGCTCAGTGAGGTTATGGAGTCTCCGTCACTGGGGATGTTCAAAGCGATCCGAATGCAATCGTGTGCCCTGTGCTCTGGGATGACCATACTTGTGCAGGGAGGTTGGGCCTGCCATGGTCCGTTCCATCATCACCCACTCTGTGATAATCTGAGCAAGTTGAGAGTCCTGTGAAATAAATTTCACAGTATTGCCAAATAAGCATTTCCTGTTCAAGCACCTGTTGAAATGTTCATTAGTCAGGGAGAAATTATCTTGAAGCGACCTTGTTCTACTTACTACCAGTTGTAGCAAAGTAGGACAAGTCTTCGTACTTATGGTTGTGTGCAGCTCTGGTTGGTCTGTAAGGGTTTCTTGTCTGGGACAAAATGTGAATGGTGCAGGTTCTGCACCAGAAAAATCACCCAGTTCAGTCGCAGGGAACTGTACTGGGATGCTGTTCCAGGCTAGGGAGGGAACAGTGAGGATGAGGAAGATGCAGTGAAGTGGCTCAGGGTAGCAAGGTTTGCACACGTGTGTTTTAGACTTTCAGTGTCTGTCATATGTAATGTCATTGAGTTTCTTCCTACCAGCTAAAAGCTTTTATTTCTGTTTTGATTTAGAGCAAAGAAGGTGCCCTCTGTGCCTGAGAGCCTGCTGAAGAAGCGGCAGGCCTATGCGGTCATGAAAGCCAAACGTCAGAAGAAGATTTTGGCTATAAAAAAGGTAAATAATCTCTGATCCCTTGACTCAGGTTGCTTTTCTGCTGCGGTAGCAGCTGCTGCTACTGCTGATGTGATGCAGTACAGAAGTTCACAGTGTGTTGATACTTAATGTTTTGGACTAAAATATTCTTTTAGTGGCTGATAACAAAAGTTCTGGGCAGAGTTAAAGGAAAAGTGTACAGTTGTTTGTGACATTGAAGTTACCGGCAAGAGTTTATAGCCTTTGTGAGGGGGAGCTCAGTGTGTGATCAGATAATCCTAGAACTGTAGGGGGTTGGAAGGAACCTTCAAGATTATCTAAGTCCAACCCCCATGCCATGGACTGGGACACATTGCAGTAGACCAGGTTGCTCATTCAGTCCAACCTGGTTTTGAACACGCTTAGGGTTGGCCCATCCACGGCCGCCTGGGGCAACCCTTTCTCACTTCCCTCACAGTATCTCACTTCCCTCACAGTAAAGAATTTCTTCCATTTATCTAAGCTAAATTTTCCATCTTTCAATTTGTTTCCATTACTCTTTATCACCACAGTGCTGAGGAAGAGTCAGGAATGGTAACATGGGTTGCTGTGGAACAGCCTGCCAGGTTCTCTGGAGCTTTACTGAGGATTGTTCTGAGCCGTGTGATGCTGATCTGTATTACCTGGGGGAAGGTCTAGAATATGGCATTGAAGGTGATGTTCATGTATTAAAAAGCATTTCTTAACTTTAAGCTATTTCCAATTTATTACAGTACCGCAAGGCACAAAGGAAACTCATCTATGCTAGAGCCCAGGCTTACCACAAGGAGTACAGGCACATGTACAGGCAGGAGATCCGTATGGCCAGGATGGCCCGGAAAGCTGGCAATTACTACGTCCCAGCTGAGCCAAAACTGGCATTTGTGATCAGGATAAGAGGGTAAGGTTGCATACAGGTATAAGTAGTTTTATGTTCAAAAGTACTGAAGCTGATTTTGTTGTTACCTCTCTGTTTTGGGGGCTTAAATGCATTAACAAGATAAAACCTTGTACCAGTGGCTTGAGAAGTTATTGGCAGATATTGTACATGCCTTTGAGGTGTGTTTAATTTAAGGGCTAAATCATTTTGCTGCCTACTATATTTAGGAATCCCTGATTTTCAAGAAAACAAGGCTGAAAATATATGCAGACAGTTATTCTTTCTCATCTTTAACTTGATGAAATTACATGCCCCTATTTCCAAACATTCTGCTGAGCTGTTTTTCAAGTGTTTGTTTTGTTCTACTTTGGTGAAGTGTTACAGAAAACTAAAAAAAAGGTGTGATTGAAGGAATTATATTCAGGACAGCACAAAATTGTTCTAAATTGTTTCAGTATAATACTTATTTCAGTTCTGTTAATGGAAATAGATGTTTTAACGTCATACTAAAATATATAGCAATAGTAAGTTTAATAAGCTTGCTTTGTACAATTCATGAAATGTGTTTTCATATGGTAACAAGGCTACTGTGTTTTGGGGTCTTTTTTTAACCTTATACGAAATGTTTCTGAGATGTTGATAATTCAGGCTGTTTTCGCTTTCTTCTCCAGTACCAATGGTGTCAGCCCAAAGGTTCGCAAGGTTCTGCAGCTTCTTCGCCTGCGGCAGATTTTTAACGGCACCTTTGTAAAACTCAACAAAGCCTCTATCAACATGTTGCGGATTGTTGAACCCTACATTGCCTGGGGGTGAGTGAAAGGCCCAGTTGTACCTAATCAGGGTGCAAGTGTTGAGTGAGTTTTGCATTTTACTCTGCTAGACTTGCAGGGGTTTTTCATCTACTTTGTGCTTTCCTGTCTTTGCATTGAAAACATGGTTAAGGCAATGCTTTAAAGGTAATGGCTGCTAGATATGGTTGTGCTCTCATACTGGTGTTCTTGGGGACTTGGTGAGAGATTTGCTTCTCTGTTGCTTTTGTGTTTGCATGTGGGACATGCTAAAATGATCTTTAGTTGTTAGGTATGGAAGTCTAAATCAGGGATGTTAACGTTACCCCAAGATGTGGCTTGCAAAGACTTAAAATTCTTTTTTTGAACACGACTGTTTCAGTTACCCCAACCTGAAGTCTGTGCATGAACTGATCTACAAGCGAGGTTATGGCAAGATCAACAAGCAGCGCATTGCTCTGACTGACAACCGCCTGATCCAGAAACGCCTTGGTAAATTCTGCTGAGCAAAATGGGAAGCCAGCTGCTTGCCTTAGGGTGATCAGTCCTGAACTGTCCTTACGTGTCACTGGAGTACACTGGTGTTTAGTTATGATCTCTACTCCTGTCTTAATTGTTTAATACTAAGCAAGCTGGAAGTAACTTGTGTCATAAAGTATCGGAAACAGGTGTAAAGAATCAAACTTTAGGCTTTTAAATTTGTAATGTTAAATGTAACCCCTTTGACCTTTATGGGGTCAGTAGTCTTTGAATAAAAAGTGCTGTAGCATGAAAGAGTCGTCACAGCTTTGAACTTTCAGAATTTCATATTAGAGATTTTGTCTTTGACTTTTGTGATCTGGTAAACAGACTTTATAAACTTGTTAAAAGAATTAGGTAGCAATCAGTGTATTCAGTAAAAGCAAAGTGTGGTAAACAGTTGGGATATGGGCTGCTCTGGGAAGCTCCCTTCTCTTGCAGTCATGCCAGAATGAGTGAAAGCTGACCACTCAAGTCTCTCCCTTTCTTTGGCGCTTGATTTGTATTTTGCTTCAGGTTAGGCTGTGTCATCTGTGTTTCTTTTCCTGTGCAGTGGATTAATATCCTAAAGGTACATGTATTCTGTTGTAATCTCTTTTTAGCACTGTGTAACAAGAGTTAACTTGTAACTTGTTGCTGAAGACTCTGGAAAGACATTAAGGAATATGCTATAGCATTATTCAACAGCCTAACTTAATAACTACTGAGTTTCCCTGAGTTACATATGCAGTGGTTTATGTGTATTTAATCTAGCTTTTCTGCAAAGAACAGTCTGTTTTCTTAAGGTTCAGTAAGTGCAGGTTATTCTTTGTTGTTCCTCACTGCTGGCAGCAAATATTTAGCAATTGAAACTGATGCCTCTTGCCAAATGTGCCATCTAAATGTTGACTTGGTTGCAGCTAATCCATTTTAATTGGAAAAGTTAGTCATTCAGTCTCATGACAAAGTGAGTGGTTTCTGACTTCCTGAAGTTTATCAAAATAAGTAGACATGACAGTAACAACGTGATAATTTTTTGTTTATTATTGACCAGTGCCTCTGAAGTCTTTCTGAAAACTGTTTCTGAATTTTAGGAAAGCTTGGCATCATCTGCATGGAAGATGTGATCCATGAAATTTACACTGTTGGCAAGAACTTCAAAGTTGTGAACAACTTCCTTTGGCCCTTCAAGTTATCCTCTCCTCGGGGTGGAATGAAAAAGAAAACTATCCACTTTGTAGAAGGTGGGGATGCTGGTAACAGAGAAGACCAGATCAACAGGCTCATAAGGAGAATGAACTAATGGTGAGATACTGCCCTAGGCAATCAACTGTTCAGCTCTGCAGGCTGCTGTCATTATTTGTCAGACATTCAAGTTTAATAGATGCTCACTCATTCTTGGGTGGTACTTACTGTGTAAAGCTACTTGAACAATACAGTGTTTGGTTTTATTTTGGAAGTCTTTAAAGCTTAAACATTTGGGAAATTAAATTGTCAGTGTAGCTGATATGTTTAGGAAATACAAACATTACCACTAACTTGCTTTAAAGCCTTATTTTGTTTTTATGTTGGGAAGCCTTAAGATCTTGGCTAAAACTTTCAAGCCACATTAATTACTGGTTAATATGATTGAAGTCTTATAATTGCAAGTACCATGTTTTTTTCAGGTTTTCTGGAAAAGCCTGATCAGGACTGGTCTTAATTTTTCAGCTTCAGAATGATTCATTTAAAGTTTTCATGTATAGTAACCAAACTGGTAATTTTTAGTCATTTGAGTAGTCTGTCCTTTAGAAATGAGGTTTATTAACACTTAAAGTGATTTAACAGTGACAGCTGAGTCCTAAAGGTAGGACATAGTCCAAAAAATGTCTTACCTATTGTTGCCACACTGCTGTTACTGCTTTGGTGAGAAGTCTGCTGTTCAAAGCCAACACTTATTTTTTCAGAGTTCTTGTACTTTGCTTTGCTTTCTAGACACTAAACTATATTCAGTGTTGCCCATATCTTAGTTTCAGTCAAATCTCTTTTTGGTTTGACAGGCATGCTGGAATATAAGGAAACTTCATTGTGTTAGGGTGTTTGGAAAGGATATCAAACAAAGATCGCTTTTCCCCAAGCTTAATTCTTCCAAAATCAAAATGTTTTTTTTGGTTGGCTTGTTGGCATTTGTTTGAGGTATGGTTTTTGTTGTTTGGTTGTTTTTTGTAGGGTTCTGTTTTTTCTTTTAGATCAGGTATGCAGTTTACTTACAAATTTCTAGCTTCAGAGGATTGGTTTGTAAAAAAATGGGTAGAGTTGTGACTTTACAGTTCAAAACTGGTGCAGTTGCATTTGGATGAGTTCTCAGAAATCAAAATTTCTGAAGAGAAGGAAGTTTTGTTGTTTTGTTTTGCTGTTTTGTTGGTTTTTTTCTCAAGTCTTTAAAAATACTCTGACAGCCAAGGCACATTGGGGTCTACTTTCTGTCCAAGGAGCTAAAGGAGATCTAGGAAATACTTTGCTTTTGATTGACAGCATTAATTCTTGAAGCATTTTTCATAGGCTGCTGATTTCCTCAGTTCAAGCTCCTTGCATGTTTTGCTGTTACCTCCCATCTGTGAATCCAGCAGAGTTTTAAAGCACCGTAACAAGCACATGTAACACATGGCATGTGGAAATTCCAGCTTCAGGAAAATAGTTCCTTACTGGGGACAGTATTCTTGAAAAGCTTTTTATATCAACTTGGTAACTTTGAGAAGCAGAATTGCTGTAATGTTTGGTGCCTGGGTGATGTTAAGTTACTCCCACTACTATTGTAGAAATTTTGCTGCTGGTGGCAGAAACTTGGAAGGTCAGTATTGGCACATGTGTCCTTGAAGTTAGTGATTAACCAAGGTGAAGGAGGACTCTATGCTCTTATCTGATTTCTGAGCATGATGCTGGTTTTAATGGAAACCCTGCAGCTTTTCTGTCAGTGTAGATCCTTTCTCCTCCGTCCTGCTAAACATCAGATGTATACTGGTAGTGTTGTTTTCAGGAGCTTTCCTACACATACGAAGCTTTTAGTTCACTACTGCAGTTGTTATAAATGCCTGCAAGGGTTGGTACATTGGCAGAGAAACAAGGGATTTTCATTCATTTGGCTGTGCATGTTTTTCACTGGACTTGTAGCTCAGCATCAGTAAGTGGCATATGTTAGACCTTTACTTCATCTTGTAAGTTGGGAAGTGACCTTGCAGTTTCTTATTTTATGCTTATAAGCAATTGTTAATGCTTTTCCTGCAAATCAAATTTAAGATAACTGATTGTTCTTGTCTCTTGAACTTTCTTTTCCTGCTGTTGTGATGTTTAAAATGCAAGTAGCCTACATGTAGAAAATAGACGAATGTTGTAGTTTCTACTGAGGCCACGGGCAAACTGCAGTGGTGGGTTCAGGTGACATGCTGGCAGTACTCTCCAGGTAATGTCATGAAGGGCTATGTAGCTGAAGAAGAGTATTCCTCTTCCCTATAAGTAGATAGTTTCCTGCTGTTGGTCTTTATCTCTTATTCTATTTGGCATTTATTTCTTAAATGATAGTCTTAAGTGAAAAAAAAATAAAGACTTCCAGTACTAATTCTTTTGTATAGACTGGGAGGAAGGAGAATAGTACTTGAAAGCAAATGTCAATCAGTATTGGCAACATCCTGAATTTCAACGATTTGTCAAGCAAACTTTACAGGAACTGGACCCAAGTTGGTTTTTTTGCTTTCACTTTTGTATATAAACAGTCTCTGAAATGTGCCAAAAATGAGAGTGCAGCAAAAGTTGGAATAGATGTGTTTTGGCATGTCTTCAAATATCAAGTATAGTTATCAGTGGTTCAAGGTGGAAATAGTTATCTTGTTAGGTCTGGTACTCAAAATCTCTGTTTTCAGTAAAGAGATGTTAATATAGAAGTTAGTTACAGTGTGTGAGACTACTGCAATCTTAAATCCAGTGAAATAAAATGAGTATTTTGAGCCAAAATTGCAAATTGTAAAAATGTATTACTTTTTCATGTGGCCAGAGTTGTTTCAGATCTGCATGTGCCTAATGATACCTTTTTGTTCTTTGCCTTGCAGGTAAAGATGCCCAGCTTCAATATTTCAAAGTCTGGTCTGTTAATAAAACATCTTGCACAAAATAGTCTGTTTTCTTGATTGGTCTCTTTTTGTGATCCTCTTCTGAAGTGGCGGCGTTTGTCAGGCTCAGTTTGGAGTCATGTGTATCAAAGAGCCATAGTTTGAAATAGCAGTATGTAGATACTGCTTAACCTTCATTTGGAGGAAGAAAATTTGGAAGGATTTCTGCAGGTAACGGGTGAGGTTTTGAGTTGCAACAATAAATGACAAACTGAGCTCTGTGCTGTTGAATGGGCAGGGATCCTGCTTAGTTGTAGTGCACTAGAAAGTTCTATGAAAATGTTTTTATGTAAAGAAGCAGCAAGAATAAATCTTAACAT
>VWYI01003291.1:5919-17655 GCA_013399455.1 Anthoscopus minutus | reverse complement strand
ATGTAAAAATAACTTCAAAAATTTGTCAAGAGAAAGATTAGAAGCACAAAAAATTTATGTGACTAAGCCATATTCATACCAAAATAGTGAAATCTTAATTCACCCAGAGGAGCAGGTGGCCCTAATACAGATTTCAAGAATTTTCAAGTAAAAAACTTCCAGAACTTTCATACTTCAACTGTATCTTTATTGTTAATTTCCCCCAGAAAAGGTGGCTGAAATATACAACTCTTTGTATGGAAACAGATTTTGTTAGTGCCATCTCCTGGTGATAAAACAAAACTGAAAAATCATTAACTAGAGTTGAAGATTCTCAGAGTACAGTGAAAATACAGTAGTTGGATCTGGTTTAGTTTTCATGGTTTTAATGGTTTGACTTTAGCCATCAAATTTTCCTCTCTGTATCTTGGAGGATACAGAACTCATTAGCCAGTTTTAGGATGAACATAAATAAGCATCAGTGACAATGGAGAAAAACCACAACCTGTCACCACAGTGAAAACAGGTGTCATAAAGCTGTTGATAAATACACCCCATCCCCTTCACTGGGTTTTCCCCAGTCAGAAAGAATAATATTTGGTGTAGGAAAATCAAAGAAATGTGAGCCTTACTTAAACCTGCACCTTCACTATACTGCATTTTGGATGGCTGCCATTAATTTTAAATCTCACTGTCCAAGTCCACAAGTGGAGGGTAAAGGGTATAAGACACAGTATGAGAGAAGTTAAAATACACTCTCAACACAGAATGGGTAACTGTTGGCAATATGCCTAATACTCTTGAGTGGTTTTACAGTTCTTGTGTAAAGTAGCTCCTTTTTGGCAGGAAGCCTAAGACTCTTCAGGGCATTTTTCTAAGTTGCCTGGGGCCTTCATAACACAGAGTCCAACACACATTTTGGCATCACCAGCTTTTTTTATTTTCTTTAACATTTTGTTCTTAACCATAATTCTGAATGTTTAAGATAAAGACTGTAAAAGTACAGAGTCAATGTAAATTCCGTTCTGTCTGTCATTTCTGTTTAAGAGTTGCCTGAATATCATTTGTGTTGAGGAGTTGAACCATGCCTGAAATATGAATGATAGGGGAGAAAAGAAATAAGCCTGAAATAATCATTCCAAAGGAGTGTCTTGCAGCAGGAATCTATGCACTAGCTTTTACATAAAAGTTAAGTAAACTTCTTGCACATTCTAGGAGAGGCATAGCAACACTAACAGTGACCCCACTTATGCCTGACCAGGACTGTTGGTAATCCAGCCCCTAAAACTAATTGTAGATTTAAACTCAAGGAGTCTCATGTTCACAGCTGTGCCATTTTGGAAAGTCCTAGACAAGAGAAAAGAATCCACTAAGGCCCATCCTTATTATCTACAGAATGGATTTCCCCAGACAACTGCCAGAGCTGCAATGCCAATGCATTCCTGGCATTGATGGATTCTATGTTGTTTTTTCAAGCATATCAAGGCCATCACAAGATATGCAAAGCTGAAAGATGTGTCATGCTGGATAAAACTAAGATCATTATCACCTACTTTTTTATACTTAAATATCACCAATAACCAGGCTTTAAAACTGCCTGGTTATTGATTATAGAAAACAACTGAAAAGAAAGTGAGTCTTGAGTAAAGCTTTCCACATAAGGAACTGCACAGAATACTGATGAATGTCTTTTTTTCAGACTGCGCCAACTGACACATAAAAAACAAAAGTACTAGAGAGGAAAATAAGTATGTTAAAGAGATTTCAAGTGTAGCTCAAGCTGCTTACTGATTAACACTTCAGCATATAACACTCCTCACAGACCTGTGCGGTTATTGTTCAAAAGTGAAACAAGGCTCTTTTGGCAACTGAAGACAAATTATCCTCCCTGACCAAGTTCACAGTTCTCACACAGCTTAGTGACAGTGGCACTGTTTCTTCTTCCAGAGTCTCTGGAGGGAAAACCAAATAAAATCAAATACCGAGATGTAATGTCTGTCAACTATTTCCAGGATAAGGAAGAACCCTAATGATCTCTCATAGTAAACAAGCTCATCTTACACGTGAACAATTGCGCTAATTGACTCATTTTACCATAAAAAAAATTACAGACACATTTGCAAGAAAGCAGAAAATAAAATACAGAATTGCCTTTATGTCAAGAAACAAACAACACTACAGAAAACTCAGAAATGGAAGATGACAGCTGTCTTTTCAATGTCTGGGAAAGGACAACAAAGGGGGTCCACGACTATCTGCACAAGTTTAGGTAGTTCTTATTGAAGTGCCTTATCTGGGGGGCAGACGCTCCTTTTTAAGCATATTTGTGTCAGGTGTTCACAACTATAACACAGTCTTCATCACACACCCACATGCTGACTGGACTGGTGTTAGTAGAGCAGCCAAGGCAGAACAAAAGGCCAGACTGGTTTCAAGGCTTGAACTCTTCTCACAATGTAGTGTCACCTGCTGCCAGGAGAATGGGGGACACAAGTTGATGGCTAAGGCACTCACAACTGTGAGCCACCCAAAATTACTGAAAATCCTGCCAGACACACCAGCTCAAACCAAAATCACAGGAAGAGCAAAACCCAGGCTGACAGGCTGCTTCTCCCCTCCCCCTGTCCACACTGGACCTCTCCACACGTTGTGAGTGCAGCAGGTGGAGGTGCTGCCGCTGCACTGATGTCACTAACCGCATGTCAGCATGGCATTTTGGTCACAGTAAAAATTCTTTATCAGCCAAATCCAGGCTGCTTTAAGACTACAATATATTGTATTATTGCTCCAGAATTTTGAATGACTTGTCATAACACGCTAAGTATGACCTCCATGACTCAGATTAAGGATCCAACTTCCCCAGCAGGATCCTCCCTCCCCTAGTGCTCACCAATAATGTTGAGGGAAAAATAGAAAGTGAGCTTCCTAATTTCCCACAGCTACTTCCTGCAGCTACCTACACCAGCAGGGATAAGTTTATCCTTAATACTTCTCAACAAACTTCAAAAATATCTTTTCATTGACTGAATATGAGAAACAAGTAGAAGTGTTGAGCATACTGGTGCTTTCAGAAAGTATGTGTTGTTTTCAGAAAGATTTGGGATTGTTAGGACAACATAAGACATGAGAGCACTCAATTTATGCCTGAACATGGTCCAGTTCACACTCACAAGTCTATTGTCTGCACATAGGAATGAATAAGACAAGCAATGAGAATAGCTACTAGACTTCCTAGAAAACAAAATTTCTACTCAGATGTGCATAAAGTGTAGATAGATATGCTGGTACTAAATCCTCAAATATGTAATTTTGGACACCACTGCATTAGATCCCAGTTCTAATTTGAACTGTTTGAAATGCATGCACCTTAAAATAAATTAGTTTCTTAACAGAACATTCAGTAAAAACCTGACTTTTTAAAATTGTATTATTTTTCCATAATAAGTTCTGCCAAAAGAGAACTTCTGCATTGATGAGAGATGTTGAAGATCAGTGCTGATATCTGAAGTCCACAGTATTTTACCATGTCCACAGTGTTTATACATAATCTTACTTAATATCGGTCCTTCAGCTGGATTTTCTACTTGCTATCCCACAAAAGAAAGCAGGCTATATTACATATGTGCAAGCTAATCAGCCCAGAAAGGAAAGGCAGAATTGATAGCTTCTAGGAACAGAGCAATCAGGCACAGCAGATAAAAATCCCAGTTTGAAAACCACAAACCAGGGACACTGAACTGGCTGATGTTCTCTTCACCTTCCCATGCTGCTCTGCAACACATACCACTACATAGGTGGATTAGGTATTATATAGGGCTACTTTAAAGATTCCAGTATGGATTGTCAGTTTTTAGACACATAATTTTGAATACAGCAAGAATCAAGCTGTACCTATAGTGAAAGAAACAGAAAAGTTCCTCCAAAACTGTCATGTGGAAAGTACACCTCCTTTCACCCTATGGGCTGTGGATTCCACCCACCACCTCCACCACTTTGAGCACCAGATCAGCGTTCTCAGAGGTCACATAATGAATATGTATATGTATTACCACTAGCCTGACTCAGCACAGCACTCAACATGCAGTTAACTTTCAACTAGCTCTGGAATGATACTGGTTCAAGTTTGCAAGCCTTGCAGAAGAGGGATGGACTTAGTAAGTTTTCAAAGGGAAGTTATAAAGAAGAAGAGAAAACAGAGAGAAGCAACACTTTGGAATTGGAAGAAAATGGGGAATCTCTCTCCTTTTCTCCACTTTCACCTGAATATCAACCCAAGCCTTTTAAAAATTAATTTTATTTATTTCCTTTTAAACCACTTAATTCTTTTCTATACACTAAATTCTCATGCCTATGTACATTAAATTTTGAAAATATGATTAAAAACTTCCCCAAAGGAGTATCCTCATCTCCAGTATGACCAGAGTCAAGAAGTATTGCAAATTTAAATGTTACATTTTGCCTTCTAAGACTCAAGAGCAGACGGTCAAGTACTTTTTCATCTGATGCACAAGCACGTACTCACAGAGAACCAGACTCCAAATTTTGTGAGCTATGCATCATTAATTTCTACAGTATAAACAGTGGTTTCAAGAAATGAATTGCAAATCTATGGTCAAGACAAAGCACTCTACAACATGTCCAGCCTAAACACCTTAAAAAAGCATGACTACTGCTTCTTTCATCAGTAAGCAGCTGTTAGTCACCAGTGGAAAGGTGTGTTCATGCATCCAAGGAGTATTCCTGATAGCACTAACAAAATTCTGATGCCATAGAAAATAAAAATACTCTCTGGATTTGTTGAGTCAAAAGGTTAGCTTATTCTGTTTATAAAGAATCTTAGGACAACTCAGTGGTTCCAAGCAACTGCTGTGCAATACAAAGTCCCTGAGCATAATCAAATTATGAGTTTCTTTTGTGGAAAATATCAAGACATCTTGTTGCAGTGCCTCTTCCTTCATAGGAAAAGATTGGTAAAGAAGTGACTGGTTTCTATCTACTTAAACCAATACCATCTGGATATGTGCTATTGGAAAAAAAATTGCTATTAGTGATGGCAATAGAAAAATGAGTATTATCTTTACCTCTGCATGGGGAGAAAGTATTCTAAATTCTTGCTGGTTTGGCTTTAAAAGCTGTGGGACTGGCAGTTCTGGGGGCTGTGTGATTTGTAATATAGAGTTCTCATTTGTAACCACACATTTCTTGGAATTTAGAGGGAGAGAGTGAATAGGGCAGTGACTAGTACTGCTCTGAGGAGCTATCCCCCCTCCAAGTGCAGGCTGGCAGACAAGTTTCCTGTAGCTGCGACTGGGTGCTGCTATTTGAAGACGGGCAGGGTGCTCCTGCATGAATTCTGGTAGGTGAGATCTACTGTCCATGGATGATCCTAGTTCCATGAGGAATACCTGCTGTCCAATGGCTCATACTGTATGACCATTCCTTTTTAAGAAGTTAATGTAATTAAAGTGTGTTTTTACAGACCCATAGCTATGATGGATATCAATCCAAAGTCAAGGAGAAATCCATCATGTATTATGCCTGATTGAAAAAAATACATAAATAAAAACAAATCATAATGTAGTAAGTAAGAGATGAAAGAGGACTGTTAATTTTGTGATTTTAGTGGTAATAAAAAATAAAGTACAACCTCTATATGGTCTCTCAGGAAGAAATAATAAAGCCAAGCAATGACTTAAGCTCCAACACAAAGAAAACCTTTTTTTAGCTTTCTCCACTCTTCAAAAAGCTGGAGTTTGCAATAAGGTCAGCTGCCTTCACATTATCTAAATCAGCCATGACATTAAGTGAGTGCTGACCAAGTACAATAAAGCAACCACCATTGAAAGGAGTCTCTGATAAGGGATTGCCGTTAGGATGAACTCAGTTACTGCACCTTTTTCTGCCATCTCTTCAGTCTAAGCTGAAAAGTACAGGGAGTACAGAAGCACCATACAGATATTGACAAAAAGGAAAAATAACAGTTCACATTCTAAAGGATACATATAAAACAAAATGAAGAGAAAACAGCAAAACCACAGAAAAGACTCTGCAATCCCCTAAACTCTGTGGCACTTCACAATAGAGAAGTACTGGAGGTAAACACAGCACAGAAGCATTCATAAACACAACTGCAATCTCTTCAAAACCAGATACTTATTATAAGCCATCAGATATGCCATAACTGAAATGTAATCACATAGTAGCAAATCTTCACTGATATCTTTCCAATTGTACTAATAATTTTTGAACTCTGACTTTTCATCAGTTACGTTTTCCTATTATTTAAACTTTAGAAGACAAGACTGTAATAAAGGGTTTGAGAGATCATCTCTGCCACAACCTACCCCAAGGCAGAATCAACTAGACCTAAACATTTCCTGACATAAAAAATATTTTTAGGCAAAAGCTGCACTTGTCAGTGTTACTGGGCTAAGCTATCATACAGATGGGGTATAACTTCAGCCCTAATTCAGCTGAACAGCTCAGGCCCAATTTTCATCCCTAGGTTCAGCTGTTTAGCATTAAGCACAAGATTAAGCAGTTTGTTCAATCATAGACTTAGTGCCTGATTAACTTGTTCAGACAAACAAATAAAGTTGACAGAAACAAAACTGAAGTATGGCTTCAATCATGGTTTTAATTCATATATACATTCAGGTTTCAATTAAATGTTATGGTCTTCTTGCAGCAAAACACTGAACTATAACTTTATCTTAAACACAAAATCTTTAACACTGAAACCAGTAATATTCCAACCAGTATATTCATGACTGAATTTGATGTAAAAACCTTCATACTTAAACCTTTGCTTACTCTGATTCTTCAAGGTCTCCATTTTCTCTGTCTGTGAACAGTCAAACACAAAGCGTCCTGTTTATTTCACAAAACTGCATTCATAGCACACTTCTAGACTGAAAGTCATCTAAATGTCTACAGAGACATCACAGTTATTCACACACACTTTCCAGGTAAAACTCACTAAAAATGAAAGGCCTAAGCATGGTATCTTCATAGGGAAGAGCAAAATCCCTAACTAGGAGATATATGCCTTAACAACATTTAAATGGTCATAAAAGTCTTATTCTACACACTTTGTTTTTTGTTACACTGTTACATTGTGGGAATGAAAGTTTTAAAGTACAATAATAAAAATCAGTATCATTTATTTTCATGCCTGGGTAAAGCACAAATCACTCTCTCTGATTCAGCCAAGGACAGGCAGAGCTGAATGTTCTTAAATTCTCAGAGTTAATTTTAAAAGCAGAAAGTCCCTTGCCTTAACAGAGGTGACTAAGTCTTTAGTAAAGAACATTTAAACAATCCAAAAGTGTCATGTTTTGCTGGCAAGGGTTTATACTATGTCACTATAAATTGGCTACAAATAAAAATAATTCTTCCCTGGAGTCCTTGTCTGCAATTTTAACTACATGAGTAAAGTACAAATATAATCAAGAAAATATTATAACATGAATGTATTAGCTTTATTCAACAAACTCATCTTTATTTTAATCAACATAATTTTTTGACATAGGTTACACAGACCTACAAGGCCTATAAAACTGAGGTCGATATACAACTTGTGTTGTTATAATGCTGGTGTCCCTTGCTATTCTTCTCTAGCCATATTATATCTTACCAGCAATGACAGTGCATTCTATACTATCATCTTTTCTCATTACCTACTGTTGTGGTTTTTAAACCTGAAGAAAGGCCTCTGGACTCATAATTTCTTTTCTCATGTTAGTAAACTGTTTTTTGAACCAATTGACCTGCAAGTAGAAACAAACCAAATTTTTTTATGGGAGTAGAAACATGTTAAGTCATTCTTCTTCATTTTCTTCCTCTAGTCTCCCTTCTGGTTCCATCATGAAAATGTATAACATTACATTAACACACAGATAAATATATTCTTTCTTTAAAATATTAAAGCACCTTGGAGAGCGTAAGTCTTCTCATTTTAAAAATTATTATTCTGTGGTATTTTAGTGTCAATTTCTATCAGGAAATCAGGACCTACCCATGTTACTGGCCAAGCTAAACCAGACCAAAGCATCTAGAGGTGCATTAAATCTGATATAACTAATTAAATATCAACTGGACACGAATTACCTTCTAAAAGTCTAACTTTTGCATCAGATCCATAACCCATACACTTCTAATCAAAGTGATCTTGGAAATTGTGAGAGTACAGCACCAAGTACAATGGCTTATTTACAAATAAGATTTGCAATCCTGAATAGGGTTGAAAGTTAATGTACTAAGTTAAAAAACACAAAAATCCCCCAACAATGAAACAAAAAGAAATTCAAAAATAATAACCTGAAACAGAATGGCTGTACTGACAAATTCTTTTGCTCTATCAAAGGAAAAGATGGGCTTCCCATCTTTTAATGCAATATTTCTGTCCATCAGTAAGATACCTGTAGTGACCTTTCTGTGCTCCTACAGATGTCAAAAGAGCACTTATGTCTTCTGCTTTAAAGTCTCCTTTTTTCTAAGCTGACATTACTCAAAGCTCTATGACTCTGCATCAGTAATATTATGACAACATAAGTGCTCAAAATCCATAGCAATGATTCATAAATTCACTTTCATCAAAATAAAATTTAAATTCAAGCTGAACTGAAGCCTTGCAAAATCCAAACACTAATCCTTCAGAAAGTGAAACAAAAGAATAATTCAGAAGTCTCTGTCTGTGGCATAGTATGCTATAGAGTCTACTTTTACAGCGCAGTTTTGAGAGTTTTAATCAGAGTTGGCTTACTGCTTCACTCACTGAAAGAGGAGGTAAAATACTTTCCAACTTCAACAAAAGCTAAATTACTCCACTGTAATTACTCCACAGTTTAAGGAATAGTACATCTAGCTGAGGAAATGTTTTCACAAAAGTAGTTATCAGACATTAGCATTTTGCATATAGCATAGCAAGCACTATCCCAAAGGAGAAGACTGAAAGACAAGGCACAGAGCCTCCTATTTTTTCCTTCCTATTTTTCCACTGGACACATCTCCCCTCTATTACAGCTACCAGATGCTACAGAAAGCAAACATGAACCACAACCCTCTCCTCTCGGACTGTGTGTTCCAAGGCTCTGAGTGCCTGCCCTCATCCTGAACACGAATATGGACAGCCAAGCCTCTCACCATGTTCCCCTCCACAATTTCCTTGGCACAATTCCAGGAAACAAATTTACTTCCTCCCAGGGCTAAGCAACCACATAGGCACCCGAAGGGTTGACCTGCCCCTTGTGCTCCAGTCTCCCCTATCAGCCCTCCCATCTTTGCATGGCCATGGTTTTTGGAGCATCATCTCTCAGTGGCACCATAGTGAAATACTCAGATGTATTGACATCACACCCCTGCTGAGCCAGTCTGGGTGGACAAGACTGTGATGAAGAGGAGGAAGGAACAGGCACCAAAAGCTATAGGGATGCTTCACCTCAGCCTCACTGACTCCCGAGGTTTTTGTGCCTCACAACTGCTTGTGAGAAAGATACATCCTAATATAGGTGTAAGCCGCCATGCATTTTCTAAATAGAGTGCACATGCATAGGAAGTGTTACGGTTTTTGTACAGTTATCTGGCCCTAGTTAGCAGACCAGAGCATGGTAATAAATTCTCCTTGAAAAGGAAAACCACATCAAGATTTAACTAGCAAGAAATAATAACTGAGAGTTTGAAATTAGACTTGGAACAATAGGTACATTAAGATTTCCAACTGTAAAAAAGGAAGACAATTTGCTTTCAAAACTAAGGCTAAAAATAAGCTTTTCTTTCATTTTATATAGAATATCTTCCCTGCCCTCCATGTCTGCCAGCATCTCAGAACTCATGCACTACTGAGAATAATAAATACATCATATTAGCATTCACTGTTTTGGTAATTTGTATCCATTTCTTGCCAGTTGTATTCTTGAAGTACCACAGGGGGTTTCATTCCAAACTGCAGTACTCTGAAAGTACCACATTTTTATAAGGCCCAGGTTGTCAGCCAAGGAAAAGTAGAAAAGCTCACACAATCTGAAACTTTTTAGTTCTTGATCATCATCAGAATGCCCTCTTGATACAGCATGAACAAGCAAGGTGAATGATAGCTAAAGATCCTCCACAGCACTCAAGGCAACCAGTCCCCAAACATGATTGAGTTTCTCAGAGCTAGTATAATGAAATCTGCTAATTACTTATTACTTGCACCACTATAATTCCTAGGAAGATTAGTCACAGAAAGGAATGCCTTTGTGCAAAGGACTGTACAAACAGAGCAGAGCACGGTCATTGATAGTGCTGCAACTGCCACCAAAGGGCATCTATTATCAGCGGACAGGATGATGTATATCCTAGCGTAGTTACCATTTTTACCAGTTTGCCCGAGAAACCTTCTCAAGTTTATTATGTTAACATCTCCTAAGCTTCTTCTCTACTAGGACCTTAAATATAAGAGCTGCGCTACTGCAAGTTGTTGCTCCAAAAGAACAGCATGAGCTTTTCAGGAGCAAAGTTATTCTCATCAGGGCTAGCTACAACCTTCAGACAAGATGCTTGAAAAACCCAATACAGATCAGGCAGCACTGAGTACCTGAGTCTGAGGCAGGCTTTCTGACATGCCATCAATAGCTGCAGCATCCTCACCTAGAAAACAAAGGTTCCTGCAAACCCTGATTTGTGCAACTTTTACTCTCAATGCAGATCAGGCAGCACTGAGTACCTAAGTCTGAGGCAGGCTTTCTGACATGCCATCAATAGCTGCAGCATCCTCACCTAGCAAACAAAGGTTCCTGCAAACCCTGATTTGTGCAACTTTTACTCTCAATGCTGCCTTGTTCATTTTGCCTATAATGGCTTTGGACTTTCCAGGAGTGCAGGCACAATTGCTAACGCTGCAGCTTCAGCAACTGAGAGATCTTCAGCTCATACAGGACGCAAGAAACCACCAACAGTTTCCCCGTGTGAGCTGATGGCAATGCAGAGGCAGAGGCATGGGGCCATGGACACCTGCCCTGCCTTGGTGTCCCCTATGACCACCACTTCTGTGGTAGTGCGGGAGGCCACAAAACGCTGCCCAGTTGATGGCCCAGGGGACAACTACTGCCACCCTTACCATAGCCACAGCTCACCTCACAGAACTGGCAGCCAAAGCATAAGTAGCTTCAGCCGAGGCCAAAAGCGAACAAGGGAGGAGAGCACAGCTAAAAGCCACGAATTTCGAGTCTTTTAAGTTCAAGAGGCTGGAGTTGCTAGCAACGTACAGGCCAGCAGATGAACAGAGCTGTCACCTCACCAAGCACGACATGTCTGGTCTCTTGCGCGCGCGGACGGTCCTTGGATGAGAGGAAGCCCCGGCCGGGACACTGCGCGACATCAGAGCCACGAGCCTCAGCGCGGCAACCCCGCGGGATGCACATCACACCGGCCGGCACCCCCGGCCGCTCGCTCCCGGCTTCCCACCCGCGCCGCTCCGCAGCCTCCCTCCGTGGGTACCTATCTCCGGTTATTCACCAGCGGGATGACAAATCTCCCGGACATGTGTCTGTCCCGTCCTTCCAGACAGCGCTGCGTCCCCATCTCGACGGCGGACCGGCCGGCGAGGTGAGTAACCGCGAACTGACGGCACCACAAGAGCGTTTGTTTTGCTTTCCCTTCTCCGCCCTCCCCGCGCTGACACGGAGGCCGTGAGCCGCCGACTCACCCTGTCCCCGCCGGGGCGGGCGGCGCGGGGCTGGGAGCAGCTCCGGCGAGCGGGGCAGCGGAGGGGCCGGG
>VWYI01003222.1:19589-32372 GCA_013399455.1 Anthoscopus minutus | reverse complement strand
TATTATATTTTTTCCAGATCTATAATTCATTTTTTAATAAAAAAAATCAGGAGCGTTTTTTTTATGCTTTTGTTTTTCTTTAATAACAGCAACGTAAACAACAATTCTTGTGTGCATCAATGCATTATTTTGAGCCAGAACAAACATTCTGGATTGATGAACAGAATTAGTGCTAAGGACTCCAGGCTCCTTCTCAGCCCTAAACTTTGTGCATGCATACACTGGCAATCTATTCCCCTACATGGATTTTGAATCCCTTCCATGCCCAGGTCTGCAGGACAAATATGACTCAGAGCTGACTCCTACAAACACTCAAATGCAAAACCACAGTCCCACTGGGTTAAATGGGACAAATCCAATGAGGGAAGTACATTTGCACACATAGGTATACAGACATCTTAATGCTGTGACACACACCCTTTTCCAGGAAGAGAATATCTACACCAGGATTTAAGGTGGCTCATTACTAATGGATTAATGCCTTGCAGATAACATGCATAGTCATTCTGCAGGCAAGGCAAATGTCAACGGCCCCAGGAGAAAGCTGAAAGGAGTGTTTGGTGTGGTGCAGCTGATATAACTTACAGTTCCAGCTGCTTCATTCACTGTGGAATTTTACTGTTTCAGATACTGCTTCTTGTATTATTATGGCACTGTCATAGTAGATACTACTTATTGTGATATAAAAATATCTGATAAATAGAACTGTATCTTATCCATCCATGTTAAATTTCCAACAGAAAAATAATGACAAATAATATGCAGAGAAGTAGTTTTTTATAAATAAAAAAAGCAATAATTCCACTTCAGGTAAATACTAACTACCTGTATAATATAGCAATGCGTAAAATTGCTTAAAATATTTCACACATAGGGGGTTATGACTTTAAAGTTTCAAATGATGTAAAGCTTCAATGTCACAACTTTACTCCTCAGTTTTTGAAAAAGAACAGAAACAGAAAACTGAAAATATTGTGAATGTATAGAGTATTTCACTTGGAAGGAACCTAAAATGATCATCCAGTCCAATTGCCTGATCAGTTCTGGGCTGACCAAAAGTTCAATCACATTATTGTCAAAATACCTCTTAAACACTGATTGGCTTGGGGCATCGATCACCTCTACAAGGAGCCTGTTTCAGTGTTTGACCATCCTCTCAATAAAGAAATGTTTCTTCAAATCTAGTTTGAACCTTTGCTGGTCCAATTTAAACCATTCCCATGTGTCTTGTCATTGGGTACCCAGGAGAGGAGCTGAGCAACTCCCTCCCCATGTTCTCTCCTTAGGAAGCTGTAGAAAGGTCACTCCTCAACCTCCTCTTCAAACTAGACAAGCCCAAAGTCCTCAGCTGCTCCTCACAGGACATATGTTCCAGCTTTGTTGCCCTCTTCCAGACACATTCAAGAACCTTTACATTTTTCTTAAATTGCAAGGTCCAGAACTGCACATAATACTCAGGGTGAGGGTATGCCAGCATTGGGACCCATAGCTTTTTGAAAGCTATTTGAAATAAATTCTTGAAACATAAAAATGCCAGTCACTTTAATTTCCTGTCCTTTATTTACATTATACTTCAAGGATCACAAATAAAAAATATGTCCTCCCTTTACCAGTAATTTTAAAACTAGAAAATGTGCTCAGAATCAAAAGTTAGTAATTCTGGCTTCCCAAATGAAGCACTTATCGGTAACAGAGTGCCAAAACTACATGAAATACAATGCATTCTTGATTAAGAGTATTAGATAGTCTGGTATGAAAATAACTTTGCTTAGAGCATAATGGCTACCTCCTATTTGAAAGACTAATGCTTAGAATATTACATCTGCGTAAATGTTAAGAACTCTCACAAACCGAAATTTAATCCAAAGAGGAAACAGGACCTTTTTTCAAACTATAAACAAAGATACTTTCTGTCTTACTTGAACTATTTATAGTGAGAAACCAGAACTAAGCCAAACAAAAATGAGTCTGCAAAAACCCCGCTGAGCACTGTGCATTCAAGATCAAAGCTCCCAGAAAAGAAATGTGGGTAAGGCTCTTCACATATCATTTACACTCTGAAGGTCAATAGTGAAGTCTGGTTTAAGGTTAGTCATCCATAAATGGGGAGCACGGCCAGAAACCTATTGTGCCTAACTCTACATCATATCTATCCTCCACATGAACTTGGGAGTCATTGCTAGAGCTGGGCCCTGTCCAGCAAGAACTTTGCTTTTTAAATCTAGCAGTGAGCAGGACTGCTCCACATTCTGAATCAGTAAACATCTTACATTGAAGCTCAAGTAGTCCAAAACCAAAGTAGTAAAAGCAGGCGATGAACATATTTAAGTGGAAAAGAAACCAGAAAATTGGAGCAGCCTCCGAATGAGTATGGGAAGTAAAAAATTCCCTAAATAGTTGTAAGAAGGAGTTTGATCAGTACATGAAAGGAATTGTATGACATCTTGGCTGCAAAAGCAAGTGACTGAACTGGGATAACCCAGAAGAATCAGTCACATCTTCTTATGGGCATGGAATTCTCTATAGGTATGTTTAAAAGGAGAAAATAAAGCTTTTAAAAAATGTTATGAAATGACACCAGAACCCACAGAACACGATCAAAGCAAAATATAAGATCATCAGCTAGCACATATGATTTCTTAGACTCTCAAAATATTTTATTTAAATAAGTTAGCTAAGATTTCTTAAAATACATATTTTATTCCAGTCTAGACAGCATGACATCATCTGCCTGCATCTTATTTCTCACAGGGCTGGGTAAACTGCTTTTTCTCAACCCACTGTTTTAAAGAATGGAATCCATAATGTGGTCTAGCATGTGTATTTCTGCATAATCTAATTTCCCCATTTAATATTTTAAATAATTAAAAAGATTACCAATAAGACCTGGGAGCTTTATATTTCATTCATTACAAAACATATTCTGATCTTTGACTCCTTTTCTCTGAAGGCATTTTATTCTGAATTTGCTTTTATCCTTCTATATAGTTTCTTCTTGTTCCAAGAGAAACTTGAATTATGCATTACCATTTAAAAGTAAGCTTAATGCTTTCTGCACATGTATGGCACACTGCAGGTGCAGGTCTGAGACAAAAGGGGCAGAAGAATGTTTTGTTTGGGAGCCATAAGCACTGGGTTAATAAAACAGTGGGTGTAACTCTGGGTTAATAATAAAGTCAGTATGGAATATGCTAGGAGCCCGTGATGGAGTGGCACATGAAGGATGTGACATGGAAGCCTGAAGCTTCCAGCAAGGCTGCTGAGCACTGGACTTTGTTATTCATCATACAAGGAGGTGAAGTAAGCCCCAGGTCACAGGCACTGCTCTGGTCAGCTGGGGTCATGAGGGATAGGGTCTTGTGAGGAGTAGGAAAAATACACAACTTGATAATGCAATTAAAGACTGCATCGTCAGGTGTGTCCATGGATACTGAATTAAATATAAAGACAACATAAATACTCTCTTTTTGTAACTTTTAAATGCTTGATTTTGCCTCTTAGCAAAAAAAAAGCCATAAAAAATGCATTTTTAGCATATTTTCTCCTTTGCATGCAGCCATTTTAACTGCTCACTCTAAGTACTCTCCCAGGTGGCTTCTTCCTTCCATTGTGTTACCACTCCATGTCTTCCTAGCCATTCTCTCTTCTAAATAATTTATAACTCAGAATCTCACCAGGACTTTCTGACCAAGAGCAGAGATCCGTCATCAGCCTAAGTCAATTTTATGCTGCCTTTTCCTACGCCTCCCCTCTGTCTTTCCTTGAAGCAGCTGTAGTGTTAATATGAGCAGTTAGTCAGGTGCATGAAGGATCTGATTGGGATAAGTTTTTATTTCTTTATATTACCAGTTGCAACATACTATTCAGAGGAAATAAGGATGATTGTGCAGGATTCCCTCTGCAGAAGCAGCTGGAATTTAGACCAACTTAAGCTAATCCTGAAACTATACTTTAAACTGACAGTGCACAGCTCCCTTTCAGCTTGCCATTTCTCCTTCTGACATTAGTTGTGCTTTCTTCCAATCCAGCCTGCAATCTCTGATATTTGTTTTGTGCCTGTTATCTCACATTCTGTTAAATCTTATTAATCCCACCCCAGAGCAATGCTTTTCCCTCTTCCATCCTCTCTTAAGGACTCCCTTACACTTATTTTTTTTCTTTTTTTTTTAATTTTTGCTTACGCAGGTACTTTGTTACCCTTTTGTTTAATTGTTTCTTTGATTCCATATAGTCTACTATCCCTGATCCTGCCTCACAACTCTCACACCTCTAGGCTGCACTTGTAGATGTCACAAACAAGCAAAATCTGCGTGAGAGTGCAAATTTAGAATTTGCTTTTAAGATTTCAGCCTTGAAGATCAAGCATGAATTTGCCTTTGCAATACATACTGGAAAGATCTCATAGGAGTGAAGGATCTGATATCATCCATATGGCACTGCAGATTTCACCTTCAGATTTGAAAGAATCAAAATCCTCCTCTTCCCAGATTCTTCCCTATTGCCAGGCAGGAGAATTTTGCCAATCCCAAATGCTAACACAGGCACCTATCCCCACTCAAAATGAGGTTTTGAAACTAAGCTGGTGGCTAGGAACAGTCACATTTACAATTCTTTTCTAGTCTCTATCCCACATTACCACTGAAAGCTAACTATAAAAAAAAAGAGGGAAAATAAATTACCTTCTCTTGGTCTTTATTTTACTATTATTGTTGCATAAAATTTTGTCTGTGCACTACAAAACCCAAGGGTTGGGGTTGCTGAGATGACTAATTAGTTGATATCTGAGACACAGAATCATAGAATGGTTTGGGTTAGAAGGCACCTTTAAGATCATCTAGTTTTAATCCCCCTGCCATAGGCAGGGATGCCTTTTAGTAGATCAGATTGCTCAAAGCCCCATCCAACCTGGCTTCAAACACTTCCAGTAATGGGGAATCCACAACTTCTATGCATGACCTGTTCCAGTGCCTCTCCAGTGTCTCATCTCTGACAGGTAAAGAGAAACCAATAAAGAATCCACCTGCTTCTAGAATTCATAAAATATTTTTATATTAGTTGAAAATCCAAATACAGACAAAATCACTTCTTGCACATAGATGTACAACCAGAAACATACAGCTAGAAGACTATATTTTGTATCATATAGAATTAATATATTTAAAATATTCCTATACTTAACATATGCTTTATTTAGACCTCAGATTTTAGAAAGAACTCTCAATTTATTTCATCCTGTGATGGGATCAAGCAGCGTCGTGTTGCAGAAATCAAATGAAAGTGCCAAGGAATTTTGGTTTAGTTATGCAGACTGCCTGAAATATGAGCCATCTCATACAAGATTCTCTAAAGTCATAATAATAGATACTTCACACCTTCCCTGTTGTCAATGTTCTACGAGCCTGTTTGGAGTCTCTCGCTTAGGCAAGAAATCCTACTGAAGTCAAGAAATTATTTAACACGAATAGGAATTGCTGAATTTAGCCATAGCTCTGCTATCTTGTTTTACAGGTAGGAATAGCATTGCACAAACCCCACATTCAGTGCCATTTTAGGAGATGTTTCTAAGACCTGCAATGAGAGCTCCTGAGACACGGACCATGCCTCTGTAATGGTTAAGTGAAAGCTAAGCCTTAACATTGAATTTCCATACTTTTATAGTCTAAGTCATTCACCATTCAATACTATAAGGCAAAATGTACAAACCTTTTCAAAAGGCACACAAATGAAACAGAGTACACTTCTCCATTGATATCACAGCAGGAGAAGGAATTGTTCACATTCTTATTTAAATACAAGTATTTACATTTGCTAGGTTCTACCTTTCTGTTCCTGTTACAACCTCAGATGGGTTATACAGATTTGAAACCTGATATACTCTGAGGTGTCCCTAGAAGGTGGTCATCACAGGGTTTGGAACCAGAAGATCTTTAACATCCTTTTCAATCCCAAGTCATTCTATGGTTCTGTGATTCTTTGGAATTTAAGTTTCTGCACTGCTGATAAACACTCAGATTTTGTCTGCCAAGGAAGTCCAAAGAAGTTTGGAAGTATATCAGATACATCATGGCCAGGAACTTGTCCTCTCCTTCAGAAAGACAGGGGTTTTTGTTTATCCTAAGGGGTTTTCTAAACCTATAGAAGGATCTTATTTCCTTCCCAGTTCATGTTCCCTGTCTTTCACCACGTTGTCTTTGAATACTGGTGTACTCAAGGTTACTGAGGAAACCATCATGACCTAAAGATATTACTTGAAACTGCTAAGGTTGGCTTGTAGATGTTTTATACTGAATTCACTGTGAAAGAATGGCAATGGTATGATGGGTAAGAGACTCATGCAGTCATGGTGCTTTATTCTACGAGAGCTCAAAGACCTCCACCACTTTAATTTGCATGAAATTTTTGAATTTTGATTGCAGACTAAAAAATCTTTATGGGAGCTCTAATTCTAAAAGATACTTCTGGAGTGCCCCTGCCCAGGGCGGGCAAAGATTTGGTTATTGCTAAATTAAGGGGCGTGGCATTGAGTCCTGGGAACAGTGGATCCCACCCCTCTGCCTTGGGGGAGGTATCTTCTAAACCTGGGAAAAGTAAAACTCCACCCTTCCTCTATAAATCCCACCACCTTGTCCCTGTTCAAAGTTCTCTGCCTCTGGATTAAGCTGAGTTTGTTCCTGTATTGGTGACACTCCACTAAATGGGTTTTTGAGCTTAAACAAGCAGAGACCCATCTCATTGTGTCTCATGTCAGTCACCAAACCTCCCTGGACTTGATCCTACTGCCACGGAACCCCACAGATACTGTTTTATGCAAAGTGCCAGTATGCTTGAAACAGACCATGACACTATATACATGTGCTGGTTTTCACTGGGATAAAACTAATTTTCTTCACAGGAGCCAGTGTGGGGCTGGGCTTTGGATTCTTCCTGGAAACAGCAATGATAATTCAGGGATATTTTTGTCACTCCTGATCAGTGCTTGCACAGTGTCAAGGCCTTTCCTGCTTCTCACCCCATCCCACCAGCGAGGAGGCTGGGGGTGCACAAGGGGCTCGGAGGGGACACAGCAGCAACAGCTGACCCCAGCTGATCCAAGAGATATTCCTTACCATACGGTATCTATACATGTAGCATATAGAGCTGGGGAAAAAGGAAGGGGAGGGAGATTCGGAATGATGGTGTTTGTCTTCCCAAGTCCCTTTCAGGGAAGACAGAGCCAGGCTTTCCTGGGGATGACTCAACACCTGTCCGCCCACAGGAAGTGATGAAAGAATTCCTCATTTTGCTTTTCTTGTGTGTGTGGCTTTTGCTTTACCTGTTAAACAGTCTTTATCTCAACCCATGAGTTTTTTCTTTTACTGTTTGGATTCTCTGCCCCATCCTGCTGGTGGAGCAGTGAGCAATTGGCTGTGTGGAGTTTAGTTGCCAGCTGGGGTTAAACCACAGCAACATATCACTTATATTAATGAAATTTTATGTTAACTACCAGTTAATAAGAGGACTAATAAGTTCTCATCACACTTCTAGGGTTGGCCCTAAAACCTTGCTATAAACTATTTTTTAAAATGCATACAAAAGAGCTTGTCAAAATATTTTAGTAATAAATCCTTCTGCAACTATTTTAAGTAAACCAGGAACCAAATTGTAATCAAGAAAGGTATAGTCCTGAGTCATCCATACCTCAAAAGACCAAATGAATGAACAAATTAAGAATTTCAACTGTCATTTACAGAAGACAAGCATTTTGCTTTCTTGGATTAAGTGTCCACAGCATCTAAATATATCTAATTATATCTATAATATATCTAATGCATAGATGACAAAGTCAGATGTTGCCCGATCCATAATCAAAATTATTGGATTCATACTCCTTGATAAAAGCCTTGCCCGCTAGCAGAAATCAATAGTGCGTTATGTATATCACCCTATAAACAAAATTTAAGTTTTGTTACTGATACAAGGGCAGTGATGGTACAAGTACCCATCTGCCAGCATGAGTTGCAGCAGTGGATTGAGTAGGAGAAACTACCTCACCCAGCTTTAACCTGTAATTACTTGGGCTGCTCCTAGCAGATTCTCTGGGACATGGGTGATCACTGGGACTTACAGTAAAACTCCTCCCAAAAAACGCATTCCCTTTGAATTATGTTTAAAAATGTATCTCTCCTCATGAGACATGAAATCTCATATTTATATCAAGCAAACTCTGAAGATTTTAGCTCCAGTGCCACAGCTCTTCTTGCATTTGGTTGGAATTGGTGGAGCAGTTACACTATCTTGTCCAAAGTTAATAATAATATTCTTTTCTCTTTCCTACAAACACTTTCTGCAAAAAAACCAACCTCCAGCCTACACTGGCAAGTAAAGTATAATAGCTGGGTGCAAATCCAGGCAAAACTGGAGTAAATGAAAACATACAGCAAAGAAGAAACACTGTAGCTGGAGACCCCTCTCCAGAATAGCTTTCCACTTGACCTCCTACCATCAGAGAGCTGTGTTAGCACTAGCAGACTGTAATTAAGCCTTCCCCATCTAATAAAGGGAAAACCAAGCAGACTGATGAATTAAAACCACGAGACAGAAGAGTTAAGGGTGAGGGAGCACTTTGCTCTCTTAGCCCTGAACGACTCGGCCATGGCAGCAGCAGATCATTAGACCCCCTGCTTTCCAGAGAGCCACCCTCTTCCTTTCCCTGCCATGCAGGAGCACTTGTTACCTCTGACACTCATCCACATGCACCAAGACTGGGAAGGGAACTGCTTGTAGATCTGTCCAGCATCTGGCTCTTCAGAGTAACACGTTTTCTTCTATGTGTAAGCAAGTACAGCAGAAGAAAAATACCTATTTTATTATAAAAACTGTATTTCCAGCAGACGAAATGCAATCATCTTTGCATACGGTAACACCATTCATCTAAATGTCTTAAAATTACAAATATACACTTTGATAGAAAAACATACACATATAGTACCATTTTAAATTAGTAGAGAAAGAGGTATCTAAAGAGAAAAATGGATTAATGTTTTCAGATGCTACTGATTTTTAACGTATACTGTGATTACATTCTGCGTGTATACGGATAAAACCACTGCACCATCCCCAAAATTACCAGGCAGCCCTGTGATAGTTTTCATTTACTTTGTTAAAAATCTAAGAAAATCCATCATGAATACAGTTTCCTTGATAAGTATGTCCAAATGAAACAGCAACTTTGCCCTGCAACAAAATGTCACTGAACCTGATGGGTAGCTGTAATTTAGGGCAAGACAAAATATACATGCTCTTCTTTTGTGGAACCACTGCCTCCACAGAATAAAAACTCCTTTGACTAAGTATTTTAGACTCATATTGCAGAATAACAAGGTGCAATAATACAAGGAAATAATTTCAGTTGGTTAGCAGTAGAGAGAAATCTCACCTTACTTTCATAGCAATAAGGTCCACATAGTTGGAGTGACTTCTGAACACTCCATGACTTTGTTTATAGTAGTTCACAGCTTTAAAAGGCTTGTTTCAAAACCAAACAAACAAAAAAGGTTTTAGAAGTGAATAAATCCAAGGTTTGATATCATATCCAAGTCTCAAAATGTAAGTTAAAGAGATGTTTAATTTAGGTTAGTACATCACAGAATAAGGTAAGTGTAGGTGTGCTGTCACTCATGCCAGTGGGAACAACCCCCAGAACAGACTCAACTTTAACCTTACTTCAACACTTTCATATCCAGCTGAAAGTACTCCTATCTTTCAGTTGTCATTAAAATAAAAAACAACCTAAACACATGACTTGCTCTTTTTGTGTACAAACATTCCACCTTTTTTTTTTCAGCAACAGCTAAGCAACCAGCTTAAGGTTCTTAGTCTGTAGATTTGTGAAGTGAGCACAGCCTTTCCAGAAACAGTTAAAGGACACTAGGAGAATTTTCTTTAAAAGCTCACGAGAAAAACAATGTTAAGCGTTTTCCATTTCCTGACACATTTTAGTGTTGTTGTGGTAAAAGTATCTACCTGTAAACATACAGTATACACCCAAAATAAAATCTAAACAAAATGAGATCTGCTGTCAATAGTATCCTTTGGAAATATCCTAAATCCTGACATGTCGAGAATAAAAAAATCATGAAAAGTGCTGATCACAAGTAACTCCTGGTGACTTCATTAGGAGTAGTGGATATTTCAGACTTCTGAGGATTAAAACGAAGTGGTATGATTTTTATCTACAGAACAAGAGCTGCCCTGTGCTACATGTGATTTTAACAGCAAACTCTATCAAACCAGAAAAATTGTATCACATCGCAGTGCTTATAAAGAAAATATGTTTAGCCAGCAGTCAGGGTTCAGCAGAACAGCAGCTGACAAGCTAACATGCATCACCCATATTTATTTATCTAAACTGCCAGTGCACTGTGCTCGTTTTCCATCCTTTTTTCTTACCCTGCATCCCTTCAAGGATGATGTACACAGCACATCAGGTGTCTCTCCCCTCACAGCTATCAAGCATTAGGAATGTCACATCTCACTCAAAGCATGCTTCCCACTTTCATAATCAGCCAGCCACAGCAGAAAAAAAAATCCAAGGCAAACTTGTGTAAAATATTTTAATTTAGGCTAGCAAGAAAATGACCCTTCATAGCACAACACTATTTCCATGACTGCTCGTTTTTGCTGAGTGTTATCTATGCAGCATGTGGAAAGACAGGACATTTTGGAATTGCATTAACTAGACAGGAAACAATGTTTCTGTATCCATAAAGGCCTCCAAACACAGATTACAATCACCATTTTAGCTCATTAGTAAACTTTTAGATAGAAAAATTATTCAACCTATTAGAAAACCATGTACACAAGATGTTCTTTCCTGTACTTTGAATTAACTAGATTTTATAAGTAAATTCAAGTCTCACAGCCAGACAAGTATACTTGTAATACTTTTCAGCCAATATCTGAAATTGTCTACAATTGTGAAGCCAGTTTTCCTTACAACTTCTTAAGCAAAATCACCGCTTGTTTTGAAACAAACAAGGGAGATGTGAAAAATCCATGAAAAAGAGCTAGAGGCTGTTATTTTGCTTCATATTAAGTGACACTTTGCAAATGGTACCCTGCAAGTTATGCCTCAACACCTTGTTAAAATGCAACTAAAATCTATATTACCCCGCTTCACACACATAGGTAAAATACATAATTGAAGGCACACTAAAAGACTTGGGGGAAATCCATGAAACATATAAATTACTTGATTGCCTCTGAATAATAAATCTTTCCCCAGCAGATTTACAATAGACTGTTTTACCGTAAAAAGCACATTTCTGCCATCAATAGGCACAGTTTTCTGAAGAATGAAAAATGGTCTAAAACAACTTTGGAACTGGGGAGTAAGCCAGACTCTGAAGCTTTTACTAGCTGGCCAAACTGATAATGCTTCATGTCTCTTTTTCTTACTGAACACTAATATGTAGCAGCAAATGATCCATTTACTCTGGATCACAGCTCCATTTTCCCTGCTCATCCCTGGAATAATACTGTCTTGGGCTGCTGGAGGAACAGAAATGCTATCCCTTCACATTAACTGTAAAGTTTTCCTTTTCTGCACTCTACAGAGAAGCCAGGAAACGAATGGGAGCCATCACCTTGAAGGTGCCAGTAATGATCTATGGAAAGATGTTCTGGAGCACAAGGGACCGAACTCTGTGGAGAGCTCTGTAGCTTTCCTGCATCCCTGACCAGTTTCTCCCCCAGCAGCTTGCTGTGCTTCTTGCTCCTAGGTACAGGGACTGTTTGGAAGCTTTAACACTCATCATCCCAGGAACACGAAATACAAGTGCACTTTGCACACGCTCATACGCACACACACACACACTCACTCTCAAGACACACGTGCACACACACACAGCTACCCTGGCACTACATGCAATTCATTCCAAATCCCCTGTGTATTGCTTAAAAACAGAAACCAAGCATACACACAGAAAAAAAACAACAAAAAAAAAACAAACCACAGCAACAAACCAAAAAAACCCATCCACCCACCTCCAAATCCCAACCAAACATCCTACCAAAATACTAAAAAAAAAACAAACACCCAAAAAACAAAACAAAACCGACACAGAAAGGAGGAGAGAATGAGGAAAGAAGTAGGGGGTAGGACGAAGGAAAAAAGAGAAGCTTGTTTTTTTTTCCTGCTGTTGCTGTGGCTCCCAAGCATGCAGTGCTAAGGAAGAGTAGTCCCACTTTCATCAGCTAGCTACATCCTTGGGATAAAAGAGACCAGTCCGGAATGATGCTGAGGCTGCAGAAGGCAAAATAAGGCTTTGCCTGACTCCCCATGAAATTCTCTCCTCCACATCCCCTCCTCCCTAAAACCTGCCTTAAATGGGGAGAAAAAACCAAAACAACAAACCAAAAAACCAAAACCAAGATACCAAAAAAAAAACCAAAACAAAAAAACCCAACAACACACAAGGAAAAAAGTGATGAAAAGACACAACTCACCTTAACAAGGGGTGTTGGATGGGGTCAGAGAGGAGGAAGGGTATAAAAAGATCTATTTTTAGCAGAGGTTGTGATAGTATTGAAACACACAGACACAGGGTTTGGAAGCAGGGAGAAGAGTATAAAAAATGAGGGGAAGCGAAATTATCAAGAACGTGTAAGTCAGTCTGGCAGGAAAGAGGAGAATCCCCAAGAAAAAAAAAATAAAAGAGAAAATAAATAATAATAATAAAAAAAAAAACAACCACCAAATGCCGAGAGGAGAAGGAGGGAGAGCGTGGCGGTGCCGGGGTTGTG
>VWYI01003222.1:2313-15643 GCA_013399455.1 Anthoscopus minutus | reverse complement strand
TCCTCTCCTCTCCTCTCCTCTCCTCTCCTCTCCACAAACTCTTTCTAAATCACCAAGCATCAATTGAATGGTGATTGAGTCACCTGTCCATTACCTCTTATTGTGTAAGGGATGTAGCCTTGCGGCTTTATTTTCTTTTGTACAACATGATGAGTAAGAGTTCTTTGGCTTTTAATAGTAAGATTTACTGCATTTGTGAAAGAAGGTATTTCACAAGCAAGAAATGTTAGAATTATAAAAATGGGACAAGGAAATAAAAGATAAAACAAGCTTTTGAATTGAAAAAAAATTAAAATAGGAAACAACACTGAAATGAAACAAGACCAGCTTAGTCTAGTCTTTAATGAAACTAGTCTTCAGACTAGATCACCAACCTGAATAGTCTTATGATTTTATGGCTTATATATTGTTTTGTTAAAATTTTTATGCACTTTGCCAGTTATCATAAAAGGCTTCTTTTAAAATGCTATTATTCTAGCCTACGTGTTTTTAAAATTATAAATATTCCTAATACTGTGTAGTGTTGAGTGAGCTGTTTGCTATTTGATTGCAGTTTGATTCAAATGACAGCAATTTTAAATATCCAACTACATATTAATAGAAATATGACATGCAATGTCATATTTTTGCTCTAAAATTATTAGCTTTGTGATAGATCTGGATACAATTTTACATAATTTGAATTAACATAAACCAGGCTAATAATATGCACTTGTGAGCAAATCTTTTGTTCCAGACTGAGTCAGAGCGGTTGAGCTGGAACTCGAGCAGACAAATGATGGAGTTATGGAGGGAAATCCCTTCTTCTTCAGCAGAGAAGGATGTCTTAGCTTAAGTTCTCTATAAATATGAAAACTTCTAGCCTCTATCAGAGAAAATGCCTATTGCAATCACTAGTCCAGAGTCACAGCTGTATTTAAGTGTCTGCTTCCTGTCAAAACTGCTTAAACTATTAAGGATTACTTGTGATACTTTGACTTGTACACAGTTTTGTGGAGGGTTGTCATATCTAAACTTACAATATTCATTTATACTGCTATTCTGTCTGTCCCTTTCTAGGACAAATTGGTAAATATGTGTCTCTAGATGATGGTGATGAGCACTTCAAGCCCCTCTACTCCCACCAATTAATTGCTTTTTTTCTTTTTCGGGTAACAGTCTATTTCTTGCATCCTTCTAAGGAGGTCACACAGACCAGGGTTATTGGACTTTTGTGAAAGTTATATTACTTCCTATTCACTTTTTACGTTTTAACAGGTATGTCAAACTCACCAGAAGTGATGCAGAGATTTGTCTCCCACCGCCAAACATACTTTTCCAGAAAACAATCAACAAGTTCTCAAATTACATTCAATTTCAATGATTTCTGAAATTACAATTGTATTTTAGATTAATAGAATCAAGAATGGCTTGGTTTGGGAGAGACATTAAAGGTCATCAAGTTCCAACCCTTCTGTCGTGGGTACGGACAACTTTCACTAGACCAGGTATCTCAGATCCCCATTCAACATGGCCTTGCTAGTCCTTCTAACATCTGTATGCCATCCCAGAGTTTGCCAGGGACACGCCTGGTACAGTTCCCCTCTCCCATCACATCTAGTTTAAAGCTCTGCAAATGAGCCCCACTAGTTGTGGAGCAAAGACTCTGCTCCCCCACTGAGAAGGGTGAGTTCCATTTGATGCCAGCATGCCTAGTGCTTGGTAGGCCATTCCATTGTCAAAACCCACAACATTTTTGGTGGTGGCAAAAGCTATGAAGCCATGTGTTAATAGACTCAGTCCATCAGTTGCTTCCGGTATCACTGCCTTCAACTGGAAGTGGAGAGGAGAAAATAACTTGTGTCCTAGATTCCCTAAGCAACAGTCCCAAGTCCCTCAAGTCCTTTTTGATCATTCTTGGACTACGTGTTGCCATTTCATTGTCCTCTATGTGGCAGAGAAATAATGGGTAGTAGTCTGAGGGCTGCACCAGGCTAGGAAGCTTCCTGGTGATGTCCTTAACCTCAGTCCCAGGGAGGCAACAGACCTGCCTCTGGGTTTGGCTTGGTCAGCATATTCCCTCCATTCCTCTTTGCACAGGATCATCTACAGCTATTACTCACCTTTTCTTATTCTTGGAAGTGGTTGTAATGAGGGGCGATAACCATTCTGATTATGATGACTCCTCTGGTGTAGCTGGGCCTTCATCCTCTTCATCCTTTGGCTGGTCTTCCATGCACAAAGCCTCAAGTATTTTGTGTGGAGGCCCCTGGGGAGTGAGGTGGGCAAGGGAGGATTTCACTTGCCACCCAGAGTGAACATGGACTACCATCCATGCACTCCTCTCTTTACAGCTTCAGCCTTCTCCTTGCTGGGGAATGAACAGAGGATCTCCTTGATCTTGAATTATTTGTCATGTCTGCTTCTGTCTCAGAGTGACCAGAGCTTGATTACACCCCATTGATTCTCTAATATATTTTAACCTTTCTACCTCATAACTGATACCAGGCTAAGCAAGTCATCCACCTGGTCAAATTTGACACAACATCTATCTCTGCTACAGGTTCAGGTACTCCCAAGAGCCTGAAATCTGAACAGCTCCATGCTTTTTTGGGAGCTGTGCCTGGGTTGCTACATCCTTTTTCGTGAGTGTAAATGACTTGTCTCCCCTTCAAGTAGACAAGTTCTCTTGGCAAGGGCAAGGGCACCACCTAAACTGGCTGCTTGAGCTGCATTGCCCAGTGCCCTTCCTGCTTGCCTTGCCTGCACAAAGTGCTGCACCACTCCCTGGATAATGCATCACATTCTGTTTGCCCATGAGCACGAGAGCATGCTACTTATTTTGGCGCCTGGAACCATACACATAAGCCTGACCTCTACAAGCTCTTTCCACTGGATCAGAATGACACTAGCTCTTCCCCCATACTATTAGCTTATTTATTAAACTTTGGTAGGCTATCTGTTCAGACTTATTGGTAATTCTTATCTGACCAAGAAGATTACTGACAAGTTCATTCATTTTAAAAGGAGACTAGAATGGATTTCTCATTTGGCTGTCAGTCCATGTTCTTCATTTGTCAGAAAAAAAGTCAAAGCTTTCTCTTCATTTGTCAAATCTGTCTCTCCCATCATATACAGTGAGTCAGAGATTACAACTCATCTCAAGTACTTATAGCAAATATGTTGTGAACAGTAAAAATGAGATTGCTTGACTATACAGTGCACATACATAGCTCATAGCATGTGTTACAGGACACCATTGGCAAAATCAAGGCAATAAAATAGAATAGCAACATATAGAAGAGTCCTGCTCCACTCACAAAGCTACACAAGCTTTGTCTGTTTGGTCTCGTTTTCTTTGTCTCTGATGCCTGTGACAGAAAGACATGGAGTTTCCCTCTTCTGTCACTGTGCATATAAAAAAGCATCGGTAAGATTCTTTTAAGGAAGCAGCTGAATTCTTTTAAATTCCAGCTTTTCAAATTTTTCATCTGAAGGATGTTAATCACTCAGAATCACAGAATCAATCATAGCATGGCTGATGTCCAAAGAGGCCTCTGGAGATCACTAGTCCAACCCCTGCAGGTTCACCTAGAACCGGTTACACAGGATGGCAGTCAGGTTTTGAGTATCTCCAGAAAATGAGACTTCACAACTTCTGCGGGCAGCCTGTTCCAGTCTCTGTCACCATCACAATAGTTTTTCTTCATACTCAGATGGAACTTCCTGTATTTAAGTTTGTGGCTGTTGCCCCATGTGCCCATTGTCCTGTAATTGGGCATCACTGAAAGTCTGGCCCCATCCTCTTGACACCTGCCCTTAAGATATTTGTGTGTATTGACAAGATCACTTTTCGGTCATCTCTTGTCTAGATTAAAGAGGTCCAGCTCCTCTGCCTTTCCCCCTCATCAAAAAGATTCTCCAGACCTGTAATCTTCTCCATTGCCCTACTCTGGATCTTATCTCACAACAGCCAAGTAAGTTGAACAAAGCAAGACTAGAATTCATTGTCAGGTTCAAGCAAAAATCCAGATCATCAGACAAGTTTGTGAAAAATCTGTGAGTCACGGACAAGATCAAGTCCAGTAATTTCCGGGCACGTCCATCATGACAGAGGAGATCTGAGATTAAGCTGGAAATTCAGACTGCAAATCAGAAACATACCTGGCTAAGCATTAATGTGGCTGAGCCCAAGACAAGCACTCCCAAAGCATAGCCAAGAAAGAGATTAAGAGCTTTAAAAAACCTATGTGTCCACAGGCAGTGGTGTGAGTCAAGGTCCCCAATAAGGCTGGCTAGTACCAGTAAGGCTTATTAATGCATTCAGAGCCAAGAGCTGTTGGTGAAGTGACGGTGAAAGGAACAAGGGAATTATCTCTGCTCACTTCTTTGTGTATTTTTATGCTGACAGGAGGAGCCACAGAAAAAGAGAGGAGATGCAAACTAGGTGTGTAGCAATAAGCCAGTTTAGAAATAAGAAAAAGAAGAAAATGGAGGGGATGGGTGATTACAAACTAGAGAAAAAGGAAACTAAACCAACCTTTGTGAGAACTGGAAAGAGAAAGGAAAGGATGGAACAAAAAAGTAAGGAGGAAATTGTGGTTCCCATAAGCATAATGCAGTTTTGGTGGCAGCTGGAGCTTTGTCCTAATGACTGTGCCATAAAGGGAAAACATCTTTCTAAGTTATTATATTTCATCTCTCTGTTCTCTCCTTCAAGTTGCCTTCATTATTAGTGTTTCATCCTATTCTGCTCTGATGAAAGTATCTCTACTTGCTGTGGGTGTCTGTCGGTTTTCCTATGAAGATGTCTATTTTTCCCTTTGTTTTTACTTTCTGTTTCCCAACTTCTGTCTGTGCCCTGACCTGTGCCATGAATTTCCTATCAGCAAAGTAGCATCAGGTCCATAGCTGACCACATTTTGCTCTCTTTCCTTAGGTATGTATTTGGTTCGCTATTTACTTTATTAGGAAGGGACTACTGACTTACAGTGAATCAGAATTTGAATTTGCAGCAATGTGGGTGTAGTTTTACACCAGGAGAGCTTAGATCAGATCATCATTAGTTGTGTAGCATTTTTTCAACCCATGTCAAAAATGCTTTTTTCACCTCAATGATAACACGTCCAATTTTATGTATCTTCAACCCTTCCATTATCAGTTCTTCTGATATTTCTCTGTCAACTCAGATTTTCTTGCTGTCATTTTACTCTTGCTTCCTAATCACAGATTTAGGCACAGTTCTCATTGTCATTGTCAACCTTGGACTGATGAGCAATTTCACAAAATGAGAATTAAATGCAATATCATTTTATACTTTCACATTCAGAAGTATATTTTAAGATAAATGTAAATTCCTATTACTTTGTTGTGCTAAAATATCCAACAGTTCTTTAATATTTCACAGCTTTACCTTTTTCATGTTTCATGGTCTGAATTCAATTAATAAGCAGAATATAGGGGAAAAAATAGAAACTTATCAAGTCTTTTACAACAGTTATAGCTCTGATTCTTTCTGCACTGGATTTCACATACTGCTTTCAAAATAACTGAACCACAGCATGAATGAAAATGTTACCAAGACAAGTGAAGTGAAAATACAAAAAAGGATGAAAAATATTTCAATGGAACGTACATATTACTTAATGGTTCCATAGTTATATCATGGACAGTAACTTCTGACTGTATTTGGAGAGAGATAGCTGTCTGTGAATTAATCAGAGACAATTCAACTATATTAAGTGTAGTTTACTCTTATGCTTATAAATCTGACCCATAATCCAATTTACTTGCACTTTTACATTTAACTTCATGCATGATCTGACAGATTTTATAATCTCAGTTATCACAATTAATTTCTCCTTTCAGAAGATAATACATGAAGCATCAGATTTATGGAACTGACCTAAATAGTTTAAATAAAGTCTAATGTAAATGTTGTCAGGAAAAAACATGTCTTTTTATTTTTAAACTGGCATATAGAAGGTGTGCTACTATTTCTGGTATGTGATAACAAGATCAGACAGCACGTAGTCCTTTAGTATGGAAACAGGAGGCCCCTACTCAAGTTACTTCAATTTTAATAAGAGGAAATTATATTTGTTATTTGAAATTGTTAAATATTGAGTGTTGAACAGGGAATTTGCCAAATTAATTGCATTAGTGCATGTATTCATTTGTATTATTTGATTATGTCAACTAAGAAGAAGCAGACTCCTGTGAATAATTTGATCCTTCTGTATTTTTGCTTCAACCAACAATGGAAATAGTTTATGTTTCCCATTTGACATATCAAATTCCATCAATATTTCAAGAATCTTTTCATCCTGAACCCCATTTTACATGTATCTTTATCCAACAATCTGCCTTTCTTCAGAAGGTTTTTTTACTCGAGCTCAATACCAATTGCTTATTAACTCCTGAGCACAAACATGCCTCAGGCACATGAATCAAAAGTCCAGTGTCCCTTGAGATAGGGACTGTCCTGGATCATTTAGGAGTCCTTTCAAGAGTCTCATTTGCACTAATAGTTTTCCAAACGTGCCCCAGACTTTTTACACCCTGGCCCTGAGCCTAGGGCATCTCCAGTTCAGGGTGCCAGGGGATGGGGTGGGAGCCATGGCCACAGCAGCAGTGGTGAATGCTCCCAGTTTGCTTCAGGCAAGATCAGCTGGGTTAGTGTAAACAGTTTAAATACATTTTCTCTTTGGTGAGGAAGAGCCTGTGAGCTTTTCCACCTGCAGATACTGGCTGTAGCAACTTCTGACAGGTAGGCATTGCCTCACAGTGAGGGACAGATCCCTCCTTTTCTGCCAGAGGGGTCTAAAGTTTAAGTTTGACAGTGAGCAAGTGAATTCAGGTTGGTGCAGTGCAGTTGTGCAAACTTCTGCATAGGATGGAATGGCTCCTACTCCCCCTACCTTAACTTGTACTGGGGTTACTGAGTCTGCCCTATGGGATTTTGACATGCAGATTCAAAGATGATAAGGAGCAGGAAGATCAACACAGTCTCAAAATTACTGCAGATAATCAGCATTTAATCTACCAAATCTGATAAAACTTTGAAAATGGAATTTCCATTCTAGCTTGGCTTTACTCCTTTCTAAACAAGTAGTAGGGGTATTCTTTTCCCTTGCTCTGTGTGGGGTAATAAAAAAGAGATGTTAGCCATCTCCTTTCTTTGGGAAAGGCAATGGTGGAAAAACATCAAAAGCTTCTGAGAACATGCAACACCTCAGACTTGAATTGCAGTGTGACAATTTCTTATCTGGAAAAACCCTTTTTGAATTTTCTGAATATATACATGAAAGCTATTACAGGAAGGGGTGGGGGATGGGGAAGCCATGAGGAAGCAATAGAGACAAATTGATTTGAAGGATTTCTTAAGACACAATTTTTCTGTGAAGTTTCCATGCCTTTCCTTTCCCATAGGAAATGCATTAGTGGTATCAATGGAGGGAGCTGTATTTGAAGTGAAGCTGTTTTACTACTTTAAAGACACCACCACCACAAAACAGCATAGAGATCAATTCAGAATAGTTTCAGGGGGAAAAAAAGGGAGTAAAAATTCAGGATCTCTACTACTACAGAGCTTTTAGGGACCCTTTAGAAGTTTCTGGTGTTAATTGGTTAAAGTGTTGTTGTTTTATGCCAAAACTCATAATATTATGTGCTGAGTTGTTGGAATTTGGATGTGAAAACTTCTTTGTTAAAATCCTTGGCTCAGCATGGACAGCACATGGTGTCAGAGATAAAAGAGGATTTTAAAAAGTGCCCACCAGCAGTAGAAGGCAGATAAACAGGTAGAGGTATTCTGTTTCTCATAATAGCAGATTCTGAAGCAGCAATTTTTTTTCAGTTTTTAGCTGTCCCAGAAAGAGGAGGCTGACTATAAAACTACATTACAGAAATCTGAGAAGTATTGTGTTCCATCTGAAAATATATGAATGTATACAGAAAAGAGGCATTTTGGCAGAGATTATGTGAATGGGAGAAAAACATAGATGAGTTTCTGACTGTTCTTACTTCCAATAAGACTGGAGAGCTGGGCTTGCAATTTTCAGTACCTGTATCTTGAGTAGGAGAACAGATTTTGCAAAGAGGAGACACAGAACTAAGTTACGATTAAAGCAAATAGAATTTACCAATCAAAACAAGTAATGCAATACAAGCCTTTAATTTGTGGATGGTTTGCAGTCTGGACATGACAGAAAATTCAAAACATTAAAGGAATGGAGGGTTTAGCTAGAAAGGCATAAAAACCTCAAAGAAAGATTTTACAAATAAATACCACAAGAGCAGCACAAGCTGAAAGCAAATGGGACATTTCTTATTCCTAACTGCAATATAGGAGACCAATTAATGAGCTGTCAGAAACAGTTACCTCCCAGCTGAAGGAAAAGCCATAGGTAGCAGAAGGTAAGGAAGTGAAAGTAGAGACTTAGGGAAGTAGGATTACCCCACTAAGTGATTTTTTTTTTTTTCTGGATGTATGGGTAAAGGAATTCTCAAAGACACAGGTTTTAATAGGACAAGGGGAACTTAATATGTGTTCCTTAATAAAAAGGGATTATCCTGTAGCCTATGTTTGTTATGAGCAAGATATCACATAAGATCTCTAATGTTTTTGTAAAGTAGCATTTTTTCTTTGTTTATTTTTTTTTTGGGGGGGGGTTGTTTTGTTTTGTTTTGCTTCTTTGATTAAACTTTCTTTATCTCAAACCATTGATTTTGTCACTTTTACTCCTTAGATCCTCTCCTCCATGCTGCTGGGATTTGGGAAAGTGTAAGTGGCTATGCAGAGCTTATGGCTGACAGGAGTTATCCATGAGAGCTGGCCAGTGTTTTTTCTCAAGGCCTTTGGCCCTAAGTTTATTTGATACAGACTGGTGTTCTTTGCCATAAGCTTGTGAGTCACTGGACAATTGCTGAAGTTGGGATAGGAGTGTTCCTGCCTTGACAAGTACTACAATCAAGGAGGTGGCATGGAGCTGGGCCATAGGAAATAAAAATCAAGGCCAGTGATGAGCAAGGTCATTGCAAGGGAAACTCTCACAGCTTCTATCACCTTTCAATCAGTAGCTTTACCTGGATGCCTTTCTTGGGTCCATGGACACAACCAGGGCTGCTTCTCCCCTCTTGCACATCATACCATATTTCTTTCTAAGGATAGAGGATCTAAAAAAAGGGAACATTTACAGCTACTTCAGTGTGTAGGAAATGCCATAAGGTCCTTGTCAAGACAGATCCTTTTAGTCAGAGTCATTTTCTCTTGCAAAATTAGTATATGCCCTTAATGATGCTTTCCAGGTGTTTTGCAAACAAATGTTTTAATCAGGGATGGGGTTTTATAAATAGTGGGACAGCAAAATCTATGAATAAATTCAAAATAACACAAAATATTTCTTCATGTAATCTGAAATCAAGCTTCAAACCTATGGACACAGTGCCAGGACAATATCATGATGGAAGTGAAAGTGCATTTGGATATCAGCTACCTGGTGCTAGCCTAAATATATTGCTGCTACAGGATGGAGTTTATACCTTAGCAAACATGGGAGTACCACACTGGTTTGGAGAACTTGCAGCAGTCTCAGGTCAGGAAACAGCAAACATTCCTTAGGCAGTGGCCTGTACACAGGAGGGATACAGGCCATGTGCCTTCCACTTACAAATGGGTTGGTGGAAACTCAGCAGGCTTCTACTGCAACCTGTCTGTGCTCAGATGTGAGCCAGTCCTGTGGTCAATCTTTTAGAAAGCCATGGAGCTGAGGAGCCCAGAGGTGGCACAGATCACTTCTGAACAATTATTGGTAACAAGCAAAAGCTACCAGACACAATGTTGTGGGGAGCACAGAGTGCAAGGCTAGGGCCATATATCAGGTTATTAACATCAAGAATGGCTTTAGTTAATAACTCAGTGCTGATTTAACTTAAAAAATGCCAGAAGTGCACAGCAAACTTGAGAAAAAGCCTGAAATCTTATTAGCTTGCTGGACGAAGATGGACAAATCCAGGAAGGAAGCAGGTCTCCCATTGCACAGAGCAGTACATAACCATGATTTTGACCTAAAATAACAAACTGATTACCTGCATCATAAAGGCGATCCCAACTCCAGTCCTGACACATTGATCTTACTTCATATTTAACATAATTGCTAAATATGCATAATGTGAGGTATTTTCAAGGGCTTTTTTTTTCTCATTTGTTTTTTCACTTTTGAATGGAAGGTGAGGTCCCACTATCCTCAAGAATGTGAGGCAATGGGCACAAACTGAAACATGAAAATCCTCCTGGACATCAGAAAAGACTTTTTTTTATTTTAGTGAAGGTGGTTGTACATTGGAACAGTGTTCAACAAAAAGCTGTGGAGCCTCTATCCTTTGAGATGTTGCAAAGCCATCTGGACACAGTCCTAGACAACCAGCTTTAGATGGCCTTGCTTGAGTCGTGACATGAATCAGAAATCCATAACTTGATCTAAGCTAGGAGTAGTATTTATTACACCACTGCTCTACCATTGCTATAGATCATGGGTTTTCTCAAGCAAATTCTGTTCAGACTCCAGATAATTAAGTTATTGCTGTATTTAGTTTTGGAGTTTTTTGTCAAAATGATGATTCAAGCATTTTTTAACCCACATATGTATTTTCCTGAAATTACATCATCTCCTTGAGTTTATACACCTCCGTCAAGTGTAAAATTAAAAAAAGCAGGGAGAAAATCATGCTCAAAGAAATAAAAACACATATGGAAAAATAAGTCACTATTTTCTTAAAGCATTGTAGTCAAAAGTTGAGAAGTGGAAAATAGAAATCCCATTCCATTTAGTGAAAGCTCTTCTGCTAGCAGAGGTGAAACTAATAAGGCTGGAAAATCTTTATGATAAATATTTAATAAAACTTCATAGGTGTATGATTTACTGCATTATCATCCCTCAAAGAAAGGAAATATGCAAGACCCTATACTTGCAAAGACTATGCATTACCTTTAGTAATTGCAAACCACAAACCTCCCCACTGGTCACAATTGTGTGGGCGTGAAATGGAATTTTCCTCCATTTTTCAGTTATCTGTAACCCATACCTGGCCAGTACTCCCTAACCTAAAGTGCTGAAAAATTATGAAAATTTCCCCAAATTGGAAAGGAATGAGAAACGGTTTCTTGGTGGAGAAGAGAGCTCACTTGTAAGTCCTAAATCATACTGTTCCTCTCAAAGCAGTCAGAGTTCATGGACACAGCACAGGTCCTCATTCCCATTTTAATAGATATTCTCCATGCATGAGAACATTATTTCTCTAGATAACATCATTTTATTCATTTGATGTGTATATAAATCTATACACTTTATTGCATGTAATTAAAGGAATCAGTAAGCGTATTTATTAAAAAAACCTACAAGGTCCTGTATCTCTAAGTAAAGATGTTAGAAGCTGCTGTTTTAAGCTTCATTAAGATTTTTATGAAACAGAAAAATGCTTCTGGCATTGTATGGTTCTGTAGAAAATATATGATATGCATATTAGCATCAATTTATGGCTAGGTTTATGTGCCTGTTTAATTAAAGAGATATTTCATATGCTCTTTTGGAGGAGAGAGTCTACTTAAAGACTAACAGTGAATTTTGAATGGAGTGAAAGATCATTTGGTGCCTTTTCAAGATAGTGAACCTAAAAGAGACAGCTCTCCATAGTGATTAAACACATGAAATTGCCAAGAGTACAGTGATTCATGGAAATAGCTTGTATTACTTTTTTACCCTACCATGAATTTCCATGGATTGATTTAATGATGGTTTTAAGCCTGTTACTTAAGATATTTGAAAACTGATGCCTTCTGTGTATTCACCTAGTATGTCTTCAGTAGGACTGAACTCCCACAAAAAAAAATCATCCTGCAGTTACTTCCCAGGAAGGTGAGGGTTATCACATTTCTAAACAGTCAGAATGCTGTAGGGAAAGTAAAAAATATTACAGAAAAACCCCCCAAAAAACAAAACCAAAAAATCAACAAAAAAAACCCCAACAAAGGAAAACCAAGAGCCTCTTATTGCTTTTTTATATGGCAGTGTTGGTGAAGAACAACATTCTATTCTGCTACATCGAGATACAGGGAGAGAAAAATATGGGAACTATAAAAAGAATGCCAAATGACATTTTCTACCAAATTCCACAGTATATATACTGGCTGTGCAGTAAATACACTGGTTGTGGAATAGCTGGGTGGGACAAGGATATGTACGGTAGTCATCTGCTGTTAAAGAAAAGTCTATTTTTGTCCTATAGAATGGAGAAACTCTTCAAGAATAGTGCATCCATGTGAAAATATGACACAGGAAGGCCTAAAAGGCCAGGTCTGTACATGGTAAAATGATTTGTTGAAAAAATTCAGCCCTAAGGAGGGCACAGCACAGAATGGCACAGGGCATGAGTAAGCAGGAAGTCATTCCCCTGTGTTTAAATAGCAGTGACACCACCTCTATCTTCTTTCAAGACAGTTTTGCACATCATATTGGCACAAAGAAGAAAGCAGAAGATGTGTAAAAGAGATCTTCCAAAAACTTTTCCTGGTTTAAGATGTTGAAGGCCCAGGCCTAGGTTTTTATGAGAGTACCAGATTAATTAGACTCATGACTGCTCTTTTCCCCTTTTCCTTAAGTTTGTTAGAAAATGTGCTCCATTTGCTTATGCATAGATTTTGTTTCAGCTGTTAAAACTCACATTCTAATCTTTAAATATCAGTCTATGCTGGCATTTGTGACAAGGCACCAGTTTTGGAACAATGATAGACAGAATTTCTTTTTTAGCATTGAAGCAAACATTCCCCAAGAATTATGAGGAAGTGGAGGGCTGCACTCAGCAGCAGGGAGTCGCTAATGACCATTTCTGTCCTCACCAGTAAATAGCACAGCAGTTAATGGAAATTACTTTTGAGTATTTCTCAAGACAGTTGAATGAAGAAACCAGCCAAAGACACATTTAAATCTTCTCTTGCTTAATTAACATGCATCTGGCAAACACATAACACTGTAAATACCATATTTATCTTGGATACTGTAAAGAAGAACAGTGAGTGGATTGATACTGATACAGATAGGGAGATAAATTAGCTTGATAGATGGTCTCCTGGTGTTTGTCACTCTCAACCACTGTAATTACAACTACATTTAAATACTTGGCAGCACGCAAATCATAATTTAAAATAAATAGTTTAAGATACATGTTTCTAAAGAATTAGTTCAAACCATATTTCAAGAGAGAGATAGACAGGAAAAGGGAGATTTGATGTATCCTCCAAAAATCAATCTGTTTTAAAAATGGGGGAAAATATTACTGTAAGGAAAGCAAACCA
>VWYI01003221.1:0-20723 GCA_013399455.1 Anthoscopus minutus | reverse complement strand
AAGGAAGGAAGGAAGGAAGGATCATATCACTAAATTTAAAAAATAACAGCAATGAAGTTTGGAAGTTTTCTGCCAAGTGGTGCTCTCTTTGTTCAGGTTACCATGACAGAAGTCTAAAATCCCCAGCACAGGTAGGACAAGACTCAGATGCTGCCCAGAAAATATTGGCAGCAGATTCTTCCATGCTCAAAAGCATTTTGACAAGGCAAACTTAGGTACAGTCAGCATTTGAACAGAGATTGAAGACAGCAGCTGCTAAGTGGTCTTCTCCTTTATTTCCCTTGATGTAAAGAGTCAAAAGATCAGTAGTTCTAGATGAGAAAAGACTCATGGGAGATATTATGAGCTGCAGGAAGTAACTGCCATATGTCCTGGTAGGTGATCACACATTCAGTACCAACATGGGCAGAAATAGCATCCCCCACCCATTCCAGCTCCCACGCTTTTCTTTTCCGATGAACCACGAGGGAGGGATGCTTACCATTGCTTAAGTGACCAAAGCTGCTGAAAGCAGATGGTCTTTTTATTTTCGTCCTGTCCCTGCTTACTGCAGGGCAGCAATCCTCCTGCAACTGCCAGAAACATCTTTTGGAACCATCAGAGGACAGAAGGGCAGGAGGGATAAATAGGGAAGAGCCATGGAGAAGAGCAGTGCAGAGAAGTGAAGGGCAGCCAGGTCCATCTCTGGGAAATTCACAGTGAGAAGAATTGATGAATTTAACCTTGGAAAGGAATGCAGCATCACGATTTGTGGTGTGTCACTGAAGGAGAAGGGGTTTTTTTCCTTTTCCTGTAATTGCTAGAGAAAAAAATAGAGATCAAAAGAGCTTATCACTGGCAAAAAGAAAAAAAGACTGCTGAGAGAGAAAGAGTATCATGGTCTAGTTTGCTCTGAAAAACAAAAAAACATTTTTATTTGTTATTTATTTGGAGCTTTGTTTTTGTATGGCTTCTCTGTTAGTTTGTTTGCTTGTTTTAACTTGATTGATGCTCTATGGAACTCAGTTTTCAAATATTTCCCTATGTCAGAAGACTGCATTTTATCTGAAAATGAAAATTTAGTTATTTATGCGGCAGGACATTAAAAAATGAGACCTTAAGGAACATATAAGGGAAACAGTGAATATCAGGAAGTTTGTCATAAAATCACAAAAGATGATAGAAATGGCAAAATAAGAAAGTGTTTGTACGTAATGACAGTGTTCCAAGTCCTGCATACGAGGTCTAAATAGACACCAGACAACCTGCAGCAGAGTGAAGAGGTGTTCAAAGTGGTCTCTGAACCATAAAGTTTGCAGGTGATGCAGCATGGTGTGGCCTGGCCAGACCAGATCTGTGTGTGTCTGGGCTGGACCTCTGCTCTCTGTGCAGAATTACCCTGCTGACAGCACGAGCTGGCTCTGTCAGCCTGTGAGAACTCTGCTGCCCACCCAGTGCTCCTGCACAGTGCAAAATTCCCCTGGCTCAGGGCAGATTTCTCTGTGTCTGAGGCAGCCCCTCTTTGCAAGAAGATATCTGTGTAATGCTCTTGGCCATGCAGCTCCTTCGAAGGCAGGTGGGACGGACGGCATTCCAAAGGGACACCCTGCTCAGTGCAGGAAAGAGGGCTCCAGGAGAGTTCAGAGCATCATGTAATCACAAAGTGGCTTAGTTTGGAAGGGACCTTAAAGAACATCTCGTTCCAACCCCCTGCCATGGGCAGGGACACCTTCCACTAGACCAGGTTGCTCCAAGCCCTGTCCAACCTGGCCTTGGACACTTACAGAGATCCAGGGGCTGCCACAGCTTCTCTGGATAATGTGTGTCAGTGCCCCACTCCTCCCACAGTAAAGAATTTTCTCCTAATAGCCAATCTAAACCTCAAGTACAGGCAGCTCTGTAGTAGTCATCCAGCATCAGATGAGAGAAATTCACCTTTTGGGGAAGAATGAATCCATGGGGAGCAGTGGACACTATCCAAAGGGCTGTGAACACAATCTAAGAGCATTTTTACAACATTAAAGATTCTATATTTGTATGATCCCAGCAACCACAACAGCAAGAGATTCTAGTGTGGAGACTTCAGGCCATGTGTGATCTTCTCATAGTCTCAGACACACGCACACAGCTTAGCAGAGAGCTGCACCAGCCTCTGTAACCTTCAAGGCTGATCAGCACAGCATTTACTCAACTTGTACAGGACCTAGGAAAAGGAATAATTAATGTTTTCAGGAAAATTAATCTTGCTGGGAGCACTCAAGCACTAGCATTAATCTTTCTATTATGGTTGCAGTATTGTTTGCTTCCTTTTTTATTGGCTTCAGATATCCCTGACCTTGTTGACTATAAAAAAATGAGGCAAAAATTTTATGTAAGCCAACAAGGAGGTCAAATTAGAAAATATAAAAGAAAATAATTCATTTTCTTAGCTCACAGGAATTAGTGATCTGATCTATTTAGCTATTATTCAAGGCTCTTATGCATTAAAACAGTGAATAGGAATGTGTTATAAATAAGAAGACAACTAGTGAAATTGAAACATTTTTCCACAGCTGCTTGAATGCCCTCTGAAGTCAGTGCAGCAAAATGAAAGTGTGGGGGCTTGAGTTGGTTTTGATGCCAGGAGAGATGAGCACAGGTAATGTAATGTCATTTTCCTTGGAAAAATATGGGATGTGAATTTGCTGCTCAGGCTGCAGTTTGTACAACTTATTATGAGAATAAGCTGTCATGTAAACATTAAATTCTTGCAGGACTTTTGTTTTGCTACAAAAATAAAGCAAAAAGAAAAGTAGGGGGAAACTGCTAAAGGGCAACAATTATTGATCTATGTAAGGGAACATTTCAGGGGAACAAAGTGAGATACATGACTATAGAGTAGTTAAGATACTTGGATAAGTGTAGTTAAGATACTTGGATATATGATTGTGCACAAACCCTTGTCCCCTCCCTTTGATACTTTCATTCAGACACAATACTGACGTCTCCATCAAGTTGAAGGTTCTGGAAAATAGGAGATACTGAATCAATACATTTTCATCTACTTTTGTTTCTGGGTTTTGTTCAAAACTTGATTTTCTGAAATTCAAATATTTCTCTTCAGCTTATTGAACTAAGTTCAAGCACTGCTTCATTGATGTAGCAATCCCATCAGCAATTACATGCTTTTTTGCAGCAAGAGTCAGGTGTCATCAGCTTTACCCTCTTAGTGATGCCTCTGCCTTGGGCTGTGTCTCCCAAAACCAAAATTATGCGAAAACCAGTTGGAAGACATTTGGTTGAGACTTGAAAAGCTAGTTTTACTGTAGGTCAACAATCTAACAGAAACCTCAGCATATAAGAGGAGAACAAGGGTACCAAGAATTAAAGTACCGCTCCAGAGGTAATTATGTTAAATTATGGGAAAAAACATTAGTTCTGAAATAGATAAAAGATAAAATGCATTGGGGATGTTTGTGGCATTTTTTGTTTGGTTTGGTTTGGTTTTGGGGTTTTTTGGTTTGTTTTTTGTTTGGTTGTTTTTTTAAATCATTATTCCAGTAATTATTTATTAGTGATAAGACAAGAGATTAAAATGGTAGAGGAAGACTGTGTTTCTTATTCACTTAACTGGGGTAAAACCAAGAAATTTTAAGATACTTAAACCACTCTTCAGGTCTGAAAAAAGGCAAGAAATTTCAAAGCTACCTTGAGAAAAAGTTAGACCACACAGAATCGATGTACCTATTGTAAGTACCCACATAACTTGAGGCAAGAAGAGAAAATTTGGCTTGGCTTTTACAAATGCTATGCCTTACAAATGTCCCAGTCACCTCTAGGGCTGCTGCTTATATAAGGAATCCTCAGGACAAAGCAAGATAAAGTTCAATCAGCTGAGAAGCTGTAAATCCTTTATCTGACCCGGCTGAGTTCATTGCAGAAGGCAAGTGTCCAACTCTTTCCTGATGTGGGTTTTAAGCCCACAAACTCCCTCCTGTCTTCATAAAGCCTTGAGCTTTGCCATCACATCCTCCTTTATTCATGTCATACCTGGCCAGTGCTGCCTTCATCTGCAATTGCTGCCACTAACCATAGCTGACAGAGGAATAGAAACTACTCTAGTTTAATAAATATTACTTTTGACATATTTTGGATTTGTTTTAATCGATGAAGTATGGTATGAGTAACCGGCTTTGTTGCAGAAGACATCCTCGTGTCCTAGTCTCTAATTCTAAGAATACCAAGAAAAATGACCCAGTAGAGGACTGTTCTTTATCTGGAACCATGCAGATGGCTTCTGTATGCTGAAAATTTATACACATTTGAGCTTAAAGGAATTTAAGATTTAACTATAGGTTCTTCCTAGACAACCAAAGAATTGAGGTGACAGTAGATGTGAGGATACATAAAGGGGTTAAAAAATATCCAGAAAATTATCAGAAAGAAAGGAATTTAGGAAGTCAGTGAGAAGTAAAACAAAATGGTGGGATGGTGACACTTTTCTTTTTCTATCCAGAAAATGGATGGAATGAAATGAGGGACCTGGGAAGGACCTGAGTGGATTTACTAATCAGGAGTAGAAGTACTCAGAAATACTCAGTTATTCTGACTTCATTTGTCATTTGATCACAATCAAACCATTTGTAAGGATTGTTTAGCTCAGATTAATATTGGTCCAGGAATCTGGGAATGTTTTGATGAAAGCTTGTTTGGCTTCCTGCCTAGACATTTCTCCAGGACTGTCACAGACTAACCATTATGGGTAAACTTACTGATAGATTGACTCTGATTTTGGAAACCAGACTCTCCTAAAAGTCACAGATCTTTTTGGGTCCAAATATCTGAGATCATCTTATGTAATCAGGCTTTGTTTTGCTGTGGATCGAAAAAAGAATACATCTGATAATATTAAAATCCTCTTTGAAATAAAACTTCTCCATTAAATGCTGCAAAGATCAATTTTATGAAAAATGATGAGATAGAGTCTGGGGTAGTTAACTTTTTGGCTTCTCTGTATGAAATCCTGGCATTCCAAGGTATGCTTTGGCATCCTCTCTTTGAAGGTTACAAGTAGGTCCTAATGGTGCTCATTGTTCCCATTTTCACATGCTGCAGTTCTGGCTTGCACTGTGTTCAGGGCTCTTCTGGGTCTGCAAACACCTGAAATCTGTCCAGTGCTTCAGGCAGGAATTAAGCCGTGGTTCAAGCATAAGTGGGTAGGAAGGGGATACACAATGTGAGGATTGTTCTGCAGCCTCCAGAGCAATCAGCACAGAGCAGCTCCAACTTCTGCAGCCGGACTTGCCTGGCACCCAAAACAGGGCCACATCCAAAGTGGCCATTGGGAAAAGCAGTTGGAAATGGATAATACAAACATCATTTACTAAATCAAGTATGCCATGGCAGAGATCTGAGGCTTGGCACATGGCTGTCACTGAAACAGTCCCTCTTGGTGTTGACACCAGTCAGCTTTGTTCCAGTGCTGCCTGGATGCAGGAATGAGCCCTGGCCAGGAACATTCCCAGCAGGAATTCTGAATGTATTTTTTCTTGTTTAGAGTCAGAAGGTGTTTAACAACAAGGTTGTGTCCAAAAGGTGCCAGCTGGCTTTGGGGCCAGTGAACAGGCCTTGGTGCTGCTTAGCATTAGAAGTACAGCCAGAGCAGACCCTCTCTTCCAGCCTCTGTCCCCACCATCTCCTGCAAGGATTTCCTCAGGGCCCTTACAGACCATCAGTCCTGCTGTGATCCACGTATCAACGTGTTCCCCAGAGCCTCTGGGCTCAGAGAAACACCTTCCCAACCCTGTCCTTGTCCTCTGCCATCCAGAGTTCATTCTGATGGGATTACTTTCCATTCCCAGACATGCCAGAGGCTGTGCCCACAAATCCTCATTCCCAGATTCATTTTACCCCTCCCTTTCCTACACAGCATCCTCCTTCTCTCTCTCTCCCTCTCTTTGAGATCCACCATTCAGGGTGTCAACACCTTAAACTGTTGGAAAACAGTAACACTGAGACAATTTTTACACTGGAAAGTGTCAATATGTTCTGTCAACTGTTTATATGATATAGAGGCAGTGACAAGAGCTGGCTACTGACAAGATTTCAGCACGTCTGTCTAACACCAACTCCACACTTCCTACATCTTGCCAAAATCAGCAGGCTTCTGCTTATATTAGATGCCCTTGGATATTCCACCTGGTTTCCATCTGCCAGATCAGAAGGATATGGGTATCTATACCTTCTCACCTCATGCAAACAACTCAGGCATCTCCTGGGTATCCCAAATATCTTGGACAACTACGTGCCTACACCAGAAATGATTCCTAGAGTTCTCTTCACTACAGCAAGAATTAAGACTAGCTTTGGCCCCAGAATGGAAATTCAAATTATATATTTGAGATATATGCCAGATTTTTGCAAAAGATTTTACAAGTGACACTTTTTCACTGAGAAGGGTCAACTAACAGGCTTTTTACTATTAATGATAATTTCTAATAGAAGAGATCCTTTTCTCTGAACTGGAAACAACATTACATTAGGGCTTGGAACCTGTGGTTAACCAGCACCATATATCTTAACAGGGCTGCAGACATTCCTGTGGGAATGCTATCAAATCTTTAAAGCCAATTTATTGAAGGAAATTGCAGACAGCTTGAAAACATCCATGATCCTTTATCCTGACATTGGCTTATTAACACTGTACCATGACTTTGTGTCACTGCTCTTTCTTATTTTGGTCTTTCACTTTATCTGACTTTGGCTTTCATGTCATGTCTTATATATCACTTTGCCTCTTCAATCCCACCATCACCTCCTCCCTTTTCCTATTTCAGGTATGACAGGATCTATTTATTTTCTCCTGGGTGTGCTCTGCTCACTCAATTAATGAACGACAGTTGTGAGGTTTTTTCATGCAAAAATTTATTTTCTCTGCAAATGACACCTTCCATTTCACAGATTGGTTTTTAGGTGGGATCTTTGAGATAGGCATTGAGACTATTGTGAGTTTGGAGCCCATGGAACACTATAGAGTCCCTGTCTTTTCTTCTTAGTCTCAGAAGTCCAAATTCCTTTTACCAGTGATTTCATTATTTTTTTTAGTAAAGAAGGCAAGTCAAAATCTTTCCATTCTCTTTACAAAAGCTTGTCTGTTTGAGTACAAAGTTGCCACATCATAGTTCAGTCCAACTGATAGTGAGGACACCACAGCTTTATAGTCAGGCTATTTCAGCTGTTTACTTGCAACGCTAGGCACCAAGATGAATTTTAAAACTTTATTTTCTCCCACATGCAGAAATAAATATCTTAGAATGATAGAATGATAGAAATGATAGAAAAACAAGTACCTCCAAATTGTCAGGATGGAGGAAACAAGGGACTCTACAAACAAATAAAAAAGGGGACACAGTTGTCCAAGATGTTCATATTTTATTATTATTTATGGCAAATGAATACTGTTTTGTAGTCCTGATCTATTGTCATTTCGTTTGAAAATATTAAAACTTTTTACTCAAAAGAAGTAAGAAGTCAGAGGTGGGGTCTGAGGTATAGTGCTTTTCCCCGTGAACCATTTCTGTGATAAAAATATCCTCCAAAGCAGCTAAAAAGCAGACTCAGTTTCACTCCTTCTTTCAGCCCTTCCTGCACCTCATCCCAGAGGAGCTTAGGAAACTCCCTTCCAGAGGCAGGGGCTTCAGTCTGTTCCAGTGAGACAAGGAGCTCCCCTCCTGTTACTGGATTTTCCACTTTCTGAAGGAGAACTCTAGTTATTGTATGGAAAATAAATGCCTTTCTCAGCCTGTAAATGGTACTTAAATTTATATTTTGACTGTTCCCACTTTGCTTGAGTTAAAATGCTTTGTCAAGAATAAAAAATCTTGCTTTGATTGATTTGTATTTTATCACGAATCATAAAGTAAAAATAAGAACTATGAGCCACTATAACATTTCTACTCACCTGAAGGCAAATTTTTTTCATCTGGTATATCCAGGTTTGAATTCCAGAAACACAATTTATTTCCCTTAGAATAAGAACAAATGAGAGTTAATGCAGACCTAAAGATTCAAATGAAAGGGAAATTCTTTAGAATTTGTAGATACTTAATGAAATAACATACAATTGCCTTGTAATGCCAACAATTTGGGTTCTGTCAAAAAAAGAGTCAGAAAAATGTCTGTAATCAAGTTTAAATAGCAAAGATTCAGAGAGAAAAAGTAGGATTTTTATGGAAAATGAAAAACAATTTTAAGAAATTCCAAAACCCAAGACATTTTCAAAACTCAGTTGTTTCACTTTTGCTTTGTCTGCTCTCTTTGACTTGCAATACCTAGAAAAAGAATAGAAAAAAAATAAACTACAGAAAACCCCTATAGAAAAAAATAATGGCCCCTAGGTTTGAAGGGTAAAAGGAAGGTTTTGAGCGGATGTTACATTTCTTTTCAATTTTTCAAAAAGGTAACATTTTTACAGAACAAAAATTAAAATACAAAATTAAGAAATATTTTAAAAGCCTCTCAAGCTCTACTACTCCTCAGTGGTTGATTTAAAAAAACTGAGAGTTGGGAGATTTTAAAAAGTGCTATTTATTTATAAGAGTGCCTACACAGCATTCCTACTTAACAGTAATTGCATGACCCAACATGCATCAAACAAAGTGTGAGCAATTAAACCCCCTTTCCTTAATGTACCTCAAGCCCTTAAGAGAGCTAAAGAGTGATTACAAACAAGTGAACAAAGAACAGTCACAGTATTTATGCTCTGTTTTGGCTGATCCATCTCAAAACATTAAAGAGGCATAAAGAATCCATCCATTAAGAACAAAGCTTCTATGATCTCATTATTTGGCAAGGAAAGAACTTTGAAGCTGAAATACTCTATTTATTAGGAAACATTTGCATTGCTTAAGAACTCTGGGTGGTGAAAAACCTTTGAGGAGTAGTTTAGGTGGCTCTCAGATCTCACAACATTGTGAGTCAATGGGCATTCCTGACATCCAAAGCATTGGCAGACAACTACCCTGACTTGCAGAATTTCAGCAAATTCTGGATTCCTTGCCTTCTTCCAACCATTGTTTTTCACTATTCTGCAGAAAATAGCTTGGAAGTGTAGAAAAACATTTTGAAAATCATTTCAGCCACATACTAGAGAGGCAGCTGCTATACCAGAGTCCTGCTGCCACCAAGGAAACTACACTCAGTCAAGCTGGGATCTGCATCCAGGTGGCCAGGAGGGAACAAATCCCATAACAGACTGAGCCTGGCTGGCTCTGTGTCATGTAAGCAGCCGAAGCACCTTAGGGCATCAGAAAACTTTTGAAGGAAGAATGAAGAAGCTATTGTGAAATTGCCTCTCAAACAGGGAACTACAGAAGTGAACCTGTAATTGTCAGCTCCCTGACAAAAATAGAAACAAACTTTATAACATGTTGTTGCCATACCATGGTAGTGGAGAACATACACATCTCTAGATATTTTGAAATTATTTTGTCACAAGAGTTTTATTTGTCTCAAAAACCCTCACAAGAATCAACATGTTCTTGTCAAATCAGGAGCATGAAAGTAACTGAAAAGGGAAACAAAGGAAAAATTCGTAATTCTGAATGATAACATATTTGCTGCAACACATCCTATTGCCTTTATTGGCTGAAGATGAATACTGAGTGCTGAAAAAAGAAGATGTCTGAGTCAGAGGAAGGAAGACAACAGGCAGTCATAAAGTCTTTTGTAAAAGGTTGATGGCAAAGACCCCGCTTTCTCAGAAGAAAATTTTGTTGTAATACTTCAGATTACAGACCGGTTTCAGTGTTGCTTTGTCTTAATATCTCAAATCTGTGAGGGTGATAAACAAAATCCCTCCTTCTGACCATACCACAGGACTCTATCCTGCTTCTGCACTCAGAGAACTGTGGGTGGGGAGTTCTCCTGGCTCCCAGGAGAGCATATTCTTGGGTGAATGAAGCGCCCTGGCAGCTTCCTGCCAGCACACTGTCCAGGCCTTGTGGCATCAGCAGTTTCCCATCATTTCCCAAAGAGCAATCAGGTTTTTCACCTGAGCTTGAGTGTTTTATTATTTTCTAAAATTTCTATGTTCCATCTCATTTAAAAGCCGATGAGGAGAGAGGGAAGTTCCTCGGTCAGCACTCCTTGGTAGGTGAGGCTGAATGTCCATGACAACTGCCTGTGTCCTTCTGATCTGTGTATCAGCAAAAGCAGCCTGGCTGGCTCAGGCTCAGACCTGCGAGGTACATCCTGATCAGCTCAGCAGCTCCTGTCCTGCTGAGGGGTGAGAGCAGGCTCAGACTGCTTTGTTCCACCCACAGCTGAGGAGAAAAAGGCAGGGGAAGGACTCAGCTCCAGTGTCCTGCCAAAGCAATTATCCAGCTGCCATACCTGGAAGACTCCAGCAGCAGAGGGTTCCACACAGGAGGTGCCTGCAGCATCCATCAGCCCTCAGATCCTTTGGCATGGAAGGGACTGCCAGACTCCTGCACTGCAGTTCAGGGAGCAGGAGGGGCTGGCAGGGTGCACCTTTGGGGATCAGCCTCTTCTCCCAGGAAGCTGGTGATGGGACAAGGGGAAATGGCCTCAAGTTGCACCAGGAGAGCTTTAGGTTGGGTATTAGGAATAACTTCTTCACTGAAAGAGTGGTTAAGCATTGAAACGGAGTCCCCAGGGAAGTGGTAGAGCCATCATCCCTGGAAGCGTTAAATGAACGAGTAGATATTGAAACAATGATAAAATCATTTCACAATGTTGTTTAGTGGGCATGGTGGTACTAGATTGAAGGTTGGACTTGGTGATCTTGGAGGTCCTTTCTAGCCTTAATGATTCTACAATTCTGTCACTCTCTTGGACCCTTGGAGGACTGCAGCAGCCCATGTCACTCCCTCACCAGGCTGAAGAACATCCCTCTGTCCCTCTCTCACCATACCCCAAAAAATGACTGAATTTGAACAGAACTGGTGTATTTGCTGTGCTGTGCCCTAGTGGAAAAGAAGCTCTGGAGGCACCAAGCACAGAGCCATCCTCCCCTCAGCATGGACAAGATGATTGCTGGTGTGGCCACTGCTCCTCACTAAATATCCACCGCAATGACCTGCCCCCACTGCAAAATCACTGCCAGTACAGACACCACAAAAGTTCAGCTGGCTTCTTATAATTTTGCCCTTCCCCATGCCAGGAGTTTATTCTCTCTGCTGCTGCAAATGTGGTCTCTACCTGCTGCAGGGGAGGCAGGCCTGGAACTTCCCTTCGGGGTGCCATTAATAATCCTCCCACAAGGACAATGTGAGGAGGAAAGATCACAGGCTCCCCGCTTCACTGGCACCTTCCCTCTCTGCAGAGGTAATCTAGTGAGCTATGGGAGATTAAAAGATTACAATTCTTAATGTTATTGATATGAACCAAAGGAGATGAGGGAATGTAAACAGCCAGGGAAAAAGCACAGGGGAGAAAACAGAGATGGAAAGTGCAAAAAGGAAAATAGGCCAAGAATAAATTTGCATCTTAAATTCAGCTGAATTTAGTCTATTAATAAGTAGACAAATCTGTCAAATCTGCTCATCTGAATGGAAAGTTTTATATCAGGCTGCACATCCCCAGCAGAACTTAACACAGGCTGTGCAAGGAGAGAGGCAGCAAAAGCCCTGCACGGAAAGCAGCTATTGATTGCCTGCTCTGAGGGGGAGCATGGCTGACAGCAGGGCAGGCTGTCCTGGCTTGACTCTGGAAAATACAGAGCTCTTTAGAAAAATCAGATATGTGCAAACTAGGAGGTGGCATCTTGGAAAGGCTCCTGCTTGACTTGACCAAATGGGAACAGCCATTGGAGTAATTGCAATGGAAATTAAACTTGTAAAGCACAAGTTAATCTTGATGTTTTGATTTTTTTTTTAGGAAACTCCAGGGTGCATTTTTTACAAAGTGCCATTTTCTGGAGGCATGCCATTAGATGTTGTTTCATTCAAGATACATACTTCTAATCTCACAGGTGAGAAATGAAGGCTGAACAAGCTGAGTCCAGTAAAAACATTAAAAACAAATGGCACCCATACATGACCAAGTCTATTATAATGTTGCTTCTCAAATGTTATGACTACTGTGATCTGAACCATGACTTGCAAGTTGTCAAGGCTGTTAAGACTGTGCCTTTTCTTGTCCAGTCCTTTATCACTGAAGTTTTCTTTCCTAAATTGCTGTAATTAAACTGTAACATCAAGCCACCACTCCACAGAAACTTCTCCCCAATCTCCCCTCCTGAGTGAACAACCTGAGGTGAGTCCACAACAGATGCAGCTCTGTTCTATTCCAGAATTTGGTTTCCCAACATTCTTTCCCAATATTTCTGTCTTTTTATATACAGGAAGCTCTTGCAGTGACTCCCCAGCTGCAGCTACATTAGGTTCTGACTCCCTGAGTGTGCCTCAAGCTGAGGCATCTTCTGCCATTTGAAATGCTGTGGTCTTTTGTGTCAGGTCCCACAGCCTGATGGGACAGAGGGCATGGCTCCAGCTGTAGGCCTCTTATCTCTCCTGCTAGCCCCATTCAGATTCAGAAATGTAGTGTGATTTTTTGGGGGCTATATTTTACACAGCCAGGGATTAGGATTGATAATCTTTGTGTCTCTTCCAACAGGATATTTTATAATTCTATGATTTTTGGGATATTCTAGCATATCTCAAATGGTAGGTGCTCATTTTATGAGCAACTCTGTCAAATCCCTTCAACTTAGCTGAGTTCAAGATTTAGATACCTATATTTAAGTGACTAAACTAGTTTGATTTATGTACATTAAGAGAATAAACATCTATCAAAAGGAAAGATCTTGTCAATACTCTGTGGAGCCTAAAGAGCAGTTCAGCTGTATAGTTAGGAGGTGTTCAATTTGGACATTTGCTGGGAATCATAAAGTATTCCTCAGAGGGATGTTCCCTTTCCTCTCTTTATAGTCAATGAAGAAAAATTGGCAACTCTAGAATTCATCTAACCTATTTCAGATGACTATTTCTGGATAGATTGTTTGCAACCTAGAAATGTCTTTTGTTACCCCTGTCTGTGTCAAGAGTGTATAAGAATACTTCAAAGACACAGAATTACAGAATGGATGACTGGGATCAGGTGAAACGAATTCCATGGTTTGAGTCATGTCGATCTGTATCTCATTTTCAAGCCATACTGTGGATCAAGGTTATGTTTTAAAGACACAAAGCCAAAAGTTTCCCAGGCAGTTAGGAGCTCACACTTTTGCTTCAGGGTAGACTGGTCTGAACCAGCTTCAAATCAGAAATTACACAAACATTTTTTCTGCAGAATTAATTTGAAAGTAATAGTCTCTGCTGATGCACAAGCGAGGAGGAGGTATCACTGTGCTAAAAGACTTTTCAGGACTTGCTTTTTGAGGTGGTTTGCATCCAAGTCCTTTGTCAGTTCACTCCAGATTAAAACACATATTATCTAGATGTACCAAAAAGAGCAAAGTAATATGTTCAAATTCCAACCTTAGGTTTGAACCAAAAATCCTGGACAAAGTTCTTCTCAAGGTTATAGTCAGAGAATCTAAGAATCTATAGTCATAGAATCCTTCTAAATTTTAATATTTTAGAGGTACTATCAACACAAAAAAAGGATGTTACAATATTCATTTGGGTGTTTTGGGTTTTTTTCTTTTTTTTTTTCCTTAAAAACACAAATCAAAATGTTAATGAGGTATTTTAAAACCTTTGAAGATTTGGATCTCAGCCATTTTAGATATAATCTAGTTTTATGCAGGCAGTAGTTTCGTATTTATTCCACCCAAATCTGTAAGTCAAGGTCAAATATTTGCAGCTTCATACTGTGGAGGACAATAAGCAAATATTACCATGAGAGTACAGTTTTGTATCACAGGAGAAGTACTGAATGAGATTATTATTTATTATTCTGATAAGTAATGAAACATTTTGTAAGTGGAAAGAAAATCACAAATAATACAGTTCTGTATTTGCAAAACAAATAGTAATGGAAAAAGAACCCCACAATATTACTAGCTGGAGCTCTATCCATGAAAAGCAACAGTATTATATATTTGGAGTGTTGCAAACTGCATAATTGCAATATAAACAATTTCTAGGAAGGAGTCTTGTTTGGTGATACTATAAAACAGAAAAGCATTTTGGCTTCAATAAAAAGATCTTACTATGACATATGTCAGAAGAAATATATGTGCTTCAATGAGCTGCTAATGCAAGTTCCAATCAACACAGTCTCAGGAGAACCAATCTCATTTAAAAGTTGGCAGTCAATTTCAAATTGTACTCTTTTCTTTCTAGTCTCCCCTAATTCAATATATAGCAATAAAAATATTCGGAAATAATTAGATGCCAAATAATATTAACAATTTACCTTGTGACAAAGATCCATTCTCTGAAATATTTTGGTGCTTCTAATGAAGTGCTTCTTCATATTTAAGTTCTATAGGCACCAAAGAATTTGAGAAATGCTTGTCTATATGCTCTGGATGGGCATTATAAAGACATCCTTTTTGTGATAAATGGGGATTATATAATCTCTGCTTTTTAGTGAGTATTTGTGTGCTTTGTATTAACTGACCAGGATGAGTGAAGTCACAGTATTTATATCCAACAGAGTACTGAAATTTATATGCACTGTCCTGTGTCAACAATATTTACTCTATATTTTAATAATTATCCAAATAAGTTATAAGACTTAACATAAAATCAATATACATTACCAGATTTTAAAGAGGAAATTTAACCTGAAAATAAGCCCCCAGGCAGACATGCAGTCAGCATGATGAGCTACCCACAGGTGGGGCTGGAAGGTAATCTGCAAATCCCTGTGCATGCTTATGAGTAAATTACACCCTTTTGCAGACATGTCATTCTGAGGAGATTACAATTTCTTTGCAGAAGGTTTGTTTTATCCTTGTCAAAATGTAGTGCCAGCCACCTGTCCTGGAGGATGTGCTAACACCTGGCCAGCTTCTGTGTGCCCAGACAAACCCCTGTGTGTTCCCCACGGGAATGGGCCACATTCACTGTCAGGAATGGAAGTCCCTTGTCCTCATTTCTCAGCCCTTTTAAGGACCAAGCAGAAATCCTTATGTAAGTATTGCTCAAAATCCATCAGTCAATAGTTACTATTACAGCAGAGATTTTTCACAAGAGCATTCTTTCAGACAATACTTTTATTGACACTGATCACCATTCATTCCCTCCAATGAAGACCAGGAACAAATAACACAGAGCAGTGAGCACTAATAAGTTAAGAACAAAAAAATTCCACTGCTGAAATTTGTCAATACAAACTAGATAGGCAGTGCTGGCCATGCCAAGGAGAAGCCAGATACACTTTTGGGAGAAGTGTCAGATTGTGAGAACTGGAGTACCAGAAAAGAATAAAATCCAATAGCACAAAGTACAGGCTTATGCCCTCGGGGACCAATAAAAAGAATTTCTACTTTTAGGCGGAAATTTATCAGTCACAACTAATGAAAAGTAAAGAGATTTGAATGTCTTACACAGTGACTGGATGGCTTCAAGCCATTGATATGATGAGCTGTGAAAAAGGCTAATGCAAAGCCAGTCTATTTTCAGGAGATGTAGAGAGATCCTGCTATCATCTATAGCCCTCCTGAGACCTCAGTTAGAGCATCGTTGTCATCCACAATTAAGAAAGACAAATTCTAGCTGAAAGAATAATGAAGGCCAACACAGTGATGTTATATGAAGGGAGAACTCGTCTTTACATGGAGTAAGTGAAAGAGCTTGGCTTAGGAAAACAAAGACTAAATCTTGTATGGCTACTTGGCCTAAATATATTGGCACCTACATTCCAGATAGAAAAAAAGTTCTAAATGTGGGTAAGGAACAATTAGTTATTTACAGACTCTGAGGGCTGAAAATTGCAAGGTGAGTATATAGTAATTAGATTTTGGAGTAAGGGAAAATAGAGATGTGACCATAGAGAAGGTGAAGGAGGGAATATTAGTTAGGACAATGGAATCCTCTGTCTGAAAATAGATTTTGATTAGTTTCTGAAAGAGCTATTCAAATACCTCTTGAAGATACCAAGAAATTTTATTTGGTGACCCAGGAACTTTGTGCTTTTTGCTTTCATGAGGAACTAGCTGCTACAAAACAAAGGTTACATAGAATGAGTCTTGCTGGTGAATATTAGGTATTTCACCTCCACTTTTCTTATTTATTGCTTGTTGGAACATGTTTGGACTCAAATCCAATTAAGTGTTTAGGGTGTCTTATTAATCTACTAAGTTCCTACTAGATTCAATAATTCATTTATTTGGGAATGAAGGCACTTTAAAAGAATTAAAGAGCTCAAATTTGAAATGGAAACCGTCACAGACAACACAGGGAAAGTGCAAGATAAGAATACAGGGAGAATGATCACATGTAGAAGTGAACAGTGTTGTCCATGACAAGAGTCTTTATCAGCTTTATGGAGTTCCAAGGCTGAAAAGACCTCTAACTTTACCTCTGTGGTATTAAAAAAATTATATATATATTACCCACAATATTAACCTCAGTAACAGGTATTGTACTTGACTACAACATGTGTTTGGCTATCACATAAATTCCAGGAGTGCATGCAGTCTTGACTCAAAGGTGTCAAGAAAGGGTGAATTCATCAATTCTGCTGGTAGTTTGTTCCAGTGATTAATCATGCCTGGTGTAAAATCGTGTGGTGCTTTCCTAATTGGAATTTGTCTGCAAGATTAAAGACCCATTTTATAGCTGGTGTTTCCTCCCAGCAGAGGTTTATGTATTCTGCAACAAAGCCAGTGCTGTTTAAGCTCTGTCTATATGGCACTCTGGCACCATCCCAGCTCCTTATCAGAGTGAGACTAAGGCCTATGTCATTCCTCACCCATCACCCACACTCTGCCTTCCTTGTAAACAAAATCCAGACTTCCAAGCAGCATGGAAACCATGGGTCAGGACTACCTAAAAGTCTCCACTGCAGGGCATCTTCTCCCAGCAGATAAATGAGATGTAACCGTGGCATTTTATGTTCATCAGAGAAACAAATTTTACCAAAAATAAATAATTTTTCGGCCTTGAAAAATATATTGTGGTTCTGCATCATCTTGCAGAGGATTTCAGTGTTAGTTTGAAACTCATTTTATATTAGCATTTTATATTATGTTCCATTACTAGCCTCAGAAGTGTCATGACCCTAGTGAAAATGAACTTTCTGCCCTTACTTTTCAACGCATTTAAAAGATTCTTTGACTGATTTTTCCATATAACTATAATGGGAGGTCAGATTCTATCACTCCTTTCTTGTGACCCTACACACTTTCCAGTCTTTATTTTTCCCTAGGATGCAGTTCCTTCTCTCTTGGTGTGATAGCTATTCAATATTCTACTAAATCCTAGTTAACACTGTGGTCTGGAAGAAATCTAGCAAGGAACTTAACCAACCATTAGGTCTTTCATCACCTTGAAAACATGTTTCCAGAATGGATTTGGATTTTTTATTGGCTTTATTTTGGTGAAGTGCTGAAAAATAATCAGGAAGAGAAGGTAAGATATTTATAATTTGTCATTAGCTGACTGTCAGAGAGACATTTTGTGTGTAGTACCTCAGAAGTGCCATAATAAAGCCAGGAAAATACAGAGAAGGCTGAAATGGATGATTCTTAGCGTGGACTGTTTTTTGGTAAAAGTAACTAAGACACATAGGACTAAGTTAGCTTTGACTTTCCAGCCTGGAAAAGGTTATTCCTGAAGGAAATAAAAATTAATGAATGACAAGGATAGAGTCAATACAAGATTATTGATTCTTTCTTCCTCCAGCATAGGAAGAGCTAAGGGTCACCTATTAAAGCTGTTGGGAGACAAGTTCAACTCAAAGACAAAAATGATTTTTCTCAGCAAACACAATTAGCTGTGGAGAGCTTGACCATCACATTGGATGTTGTGAATACTACAAGTTTTGCTCATGCTCAAATGAAAACTGGTCAAAACAATATTACACCAAATTACTAAATGCACAGAAACTGTACAATTCTCGGGAAATACTAAAACCTGGAAATATACTAAAGGAATCATATTTTTTTAGTCTTTTCCTCTAATCTTTTCTAGACATTATTGTGTGTGCATTCTTGTACATAATGTCTTTTATAAAAGAGCCTTTGTTACAGATCAAAAAACCAATGATTCATGACAGACCAACAGCAGAGCCCGAGAAATTAAAATGTGATGCACTTCAGTAGAGCATTTAAATGAATTCTTAGTTTGATTTCACTGAGTTTTTGATTTATGTTTATAACTTCATAGTAGAACAGGAAAAGAACCATGCACTCAGCTCTTCTAAGGAGGTAGTCTGTGTTTATAGAACTCTGTGTTCTGAAAGTGCCTACATGGAGAAGGTATCTCTTACATCCAGAATTGCCAGAGTTGAGGATGCTGAATTAGAGCTTTAATGTGACACACTGAAGGATGATAATATTTAAATGAAATTGTTTTGTTTTGGTAACATCAGGTGTAAGCAACAATGTATGCCAGAACAGCCCAGGTCAGGCTTAGTCTTGCTGAACTAAAGAAATTCACCTTTAAAGGTATCCTAAGGATATGCCTCATGTAGCAGCTCGTGGCCCATTTATCTGCTCTGCTTTGGGCTGTGAAGTGGCACTAATCTTACCAAGGAAACAAACCTGCAAGTTCTCGAAGTGGCATCCTTGTCTGTGGGGACATAATTTGTCCAGCCAGAGCTGACATTTTGCCACGAGACTTTAGGAAAAGTTGGGAAATGTTTTTAGCTACATGCAAGGAAAGGTAAGAGTTTTTCCAAAACGCAGATGTGAAGAGGCTTTCTGGAAAGCTTGTGCCCTAAGGAAGCAGTCAGTGAAGGGGAGTCAGACACTTCAAGGCATCATAGGGACATGAGATATCTGTGCTTATGTAGTGAATTTTACCCACATTTAAGGCATTTTATTCCAGGAAAGGTCGATGGCCACAGGTGCATTGATCAGAGGTCTGGTGTGACTGCAGGCATTACGGGCACTGCAGCAGCTCCCCAGCTGCCACTTCAGAAGGACACAGATGATCTGTAGGTCCTGTGTCAACCACTGCCTCCCCTTGCTCCTCTTGAGCACTGGTCAATGACTTCATGTGGACAACTGAGCTGAACCTGATCTCACTGGCTACAGCAGAAGCTCTTAGCTTGCCTCAGGTGTTGATCTCCACCTGTCAGCACCTTCATCCAGGCCATAGCATCACACCCACTTTCTACCAGCTGAATCTGGACACTGCACTTAGTAAAGCAGCTCATTTTTCTAAACAAAGAGCCACTGGTATGGCCTACCATATTCAGAACATCCATATGGAGACACTATGCCATTCCAGGAAGTCTCACATGGCATGAGATGCTTCTATTTAGGGAACTGAATCAAGCCCTATTTCTCCAAAGCTGATTCCCATCCTAAATGTCAGTTTTATCTACATTAGTACTCTGATAAATTTCACAAATATATCAGCATGTCTTAAGCTAATATTTAGACCCTAGTTAATTAAAACCAGGTTTTTAATTAAGAACTTTTCATTTCCTCTTTATGAATGTTAATATGGTTTTGTAAATTGTTCATCTTTATCAGTGTCATGCCAATGCCAATGATTTTCAAAAGGCTTCTTGCCAAAACAGTTTAGGTACATGGAATAGCATAGCCTGTGATAAGATTCACATAGAAAGCTGTTCCATTACAAATTCTTTTCTTCAAGGATTTTAAGCCTGCAGGCTGCACTTACAGATAAAAGAGAATCTTGGAAATGAGTGGCATCTAATCCAAAGTATCCTTTTATTTCATTCTAATAACATTGTTTTAAAAGCTTTCTCATTTTTATGGGAACATTGTGAAAAAATAAATTCATGAGCTTTCCCCCCTTTTAAATTACAAATCTGTAAAAACATAAGGTTTAATCCAAAAGACATTTTCCAGTGGAAAACTGTCTGGCAAAGAGCATGAACAAAAAAAATTTTGATAAAATTCTTGTTCATTCAACTGTTTACTAATTTGCATTGCCATGATTTGTTCTTTAGAAACACAGAGTATAGTACATTTTGCCCCAGAAGGGAATACAATGACTGATGGTCTCCATCACGGTTTTGTTGGCTCTCTGTACAAAGTCAAGATTTTACAATATGCTGCACTTGTGGTTATTGAGCCTCTGACAGCTATAACTGTGGAACAGAAATGGGTGATCTAAGTTGGAACAGGTTGTACAAGACTTGCTAAGTAATATATTATTCAAATGATATGTTTCCTGAGCAGTCTTAAAAACTGTCAGTGAACTAGACTGGCATCAGAGGAATAAAACAACACATGTTTGCTCAGTTCTCTGCTGTGCTAAAACATCCTGCTCAGCTGAGGTGGCCTTGCCGCTTCACAAGTTAATTTTCTTGGAGCTAGTTTGAATATATCTACACAGCACTGCATTTTATAACAACACCTAACTTGGAAAAAGTAACCTTTAATGTCCATCTTTCCAGACAATACAGAAACTGATTTTGCAAGCAGTACAGCCAGGGGGTTTTGTTTTTGTGGATCTTTCTAGGTGAAATTTTTTTTAGATCTAATTTTCCAAAATAGTGTTAGAGGACATTTCAGAACTTGAGAAGTCTTTTGTTTGTCAAACTATCGTGTAAAACTGTAAATATGCTCCAATAGTCTCAGAAGATTGAAAGCATTTCCTCTAAATTGGAGTTTAAAAGAACTTGTGAGCAATTAAAGGGGAGACACTGGT
>VWYI01003195.1:0-22092 GCA_013399455.1 Anthoscopus minutus | reverse complement strand
AACACTATCTACACTTTAGCAATGAAAGAATGCATTTTTAATTAATGGAAGAAACTTTTTGACAAAGAAGCCTGGATATTTACAGACTCTCACAATGTGTGGCTATTTGTGTAGGGCAAGAAAGGAATAGATCAAGTTTTAACTCAAGTTGCAAGCAATGTTATAAAATACATAACAAAAGACAAAACCCAGAGGAGAAGAGGGCTTATACTGTTTAGCAATGGAGTAGAGAAGGCATTCAATGGAAAAGTGGACCTAAAGATTGCCTGTAGTACAATAAGCTGAAGTGTAGGACCAAAGTTTGCATACTCCCATGCAAATGTTCTGTGTATCATTTTTAGCAGACTGTATCATGGTTGTGGCTGAGCCAGATACCATATTCCCAGACAGGGCCCTACCCCAAACTGCTGGATAGTTTGGACTAGGAAGTGATCCAGTAAGCAGTATGGATGGAGGCATCTGGTGTGGAGCAGGAGGAGGGAGTTTAGCCAGATAGATGCAAGACAGGACATGCACTTGCCCTGAGGGCCAGGAACAGACTGGTCCCTGTTGTTTGTTAGTATAGGTGTGGCTACAAGCCACAATGGAATGATATTTTTGCTTTCCCGTAGAAAAAGATGCTTTTACCCTACAAATCTTAGGTACCCTATGCTAAAGGCCTTGGTTGCTGAAGGTGGAAAGGATGGAAACTTTATAATCTTTTATGAAAATATTCATACCCATTGCAATTATTGTTTCAATCTCAGCAAGTCAACAAGACTTTTAAGTTAGTATGTCAGAAGACAGGGAGGGGAGAAAGGAGAAGTCTTCCTTCTTGTTATCAGAATTATTCTGTGGTCCATACTGAGTAATTTTACTGTATTTCTTATATGAATAAAGATTCTCTGTGGTCTAAGAACTGAAGATCTGATTAGCAAACCTCCCGAAGATGTTCACAGTTTAATACAAATGACACTTATTTGCCTACAGCCATCTTTTCAGTAAGTGAAATAACTTAATGAATAATTGAAACATTGACATTTGATACCTGCTCAATTATTTAATGATAGAAGAGAGAATATAAATTTTTAGGTAAACATTGCTACCCCGAATCTGCTTAGTTGTGATGCTAAGATCATGGTGGCTGCTGGTTATCCTATGTTCTAACAGCCTAAAACCTTTCTTTCCAGAGTGTTAACAATGGGGGCTCTCACAGTATTTATGAATTTGGGTTGTGTTCAAGAACTCAGAAAGGAGGTCAGAAAATATTTTTCCTTTTGGTGTTGCCAATTGTATCTCACAGAAAATTCCTAATTGATCACAGAGCACTGCTGCCAAGTGTTACACTCAGTTATTGGCAACTGGATCAAATTTCCGGGGAAAAGGAAATGTAAGGAAGGTAAGATTAAGGATTTGAATCCATAATCAATTCACAGCTTAAAAAAAAAATTTAAAAAGGGTTGCAATCTCCTCATTACACAAGTAAATTGATGACCTAAAAGAATTATGCAGAGATATAGTGTATATGAGTACCCATATATTTAGATAAAGACACCAAGATAAAACTGAGCATTCAACATTTCACAAGGTTTTGTTGTTTTTCTTTTTATCAGACTAGGAACATCTACCTACTTAAGAAATCTAGGTTTTGTCAGCCAAAAGTTCAGATATGCCACAGGCCAGATATCTGATTTCTTGTATAAGGGGCTCACAAGAAAATCGGAATGCCTATCTTGGAAAGAGGTGGTCTGAAAGAGCTTTGGAGGAGTTGTGGTTATCATCTGCAACAAGTTGACTTTCACAGAGGCTGTCAGACCAAAATGTGAAAAAACTATATTATAAAGAAGAGATGGAAAACAAAGTTAAAACACTGCAGCAGTTACACTAGCACAGGGAATGTTACAATTTACCATGTGAATATCTTAAAAAGGAGCTAAATTTTTTCCAAAGATATATATTTGAAGTACTCTGTCCAGACTTTTTGGAGTGATGTTTTCTGTCTTCACCAGGAATCAGCCAGGACTTCAGACTTGTGTAGAAGGTCAATTAAATGCTCTGAACTTCACTCTGTGTATAGGAATCAGACTCTAAGGCTGAAATCCCAATACCTTTGTTTTGACAATCGTTTTCAAGAAGTTTCCAGTTCTAACTTGACAAAGTACTTCCCTCTGAGAAATGTTTTATGGTAATATTTGCTCTGGAATAGGTGGATGTGTAAGTTATTAGACATGTATATCAGACATTTACCTTATAGACATACATTTTTGGTGTCATTAACCTATATTCCTATAGGTGTAAACTTTGGGTTAGCTCCAAGAGCTGGAGGCCCTAGCAAAAATTTGCTCATTGTTCAATAGTAGATAATAGTAGATTTGAATTTCTAGATTTCTTGCAAAGGATACTGAATAGTCCTTTTAGTGCTTAGTCTGAAAAGGACAAAATATTGCAAGGAGAAGCATAATGGTTTCCCAAAGTAATTTTATTGCCCTGATGCTTTCCTAAGTTTTGCTAGCAGTATCAGAAGAAACAAGGTACTGCTTCCACAACTTAATGATAATGTCTTTATCTAGGACAGCAATAATTGAGTTTTAATGTCCTGCACAGTTTCTTGTCATAAATCCTCTCTGTGTGAAACTCTAACCTCTAGAGTTGGGCAAGATTAATGGTTAACAGTGTATATAATATTTATTAAACCTCTTTATATATTGCTTGGCAATCTGTGCTGCCATCAAACAACTTGAAATAATTGACATTTAGCGCATCAACCTTCTTTTGACTAAGAAGCATGACATTCATGGAGATAGTAAACATTTGGCAATTGCTGTAAATGTCTCCAAATTTAACGCCATGACCTTTTCTCAGGTAAATGTTTTGGGATAAAATGTAAATAGTGATTTGCTGTATGTCAAATATCATGCAACATCAAGTTTACTGTCTTATTATTCTTGAGAGGTTTGCAACTTGATTTTGACCTGTTGGTTCATCTTCTAAACTTTTGTGGAAAATACATACATGTGTTTATTTCAGACTATTTTTATGACTTAAAGACTAAAAAGTTCATTTAACTTTTTGAGGGGCTAGTTTTACAGTTCTATTGACAAGAATCCGGTAAAATTACCCCTAAAATAATGAGACACATAAATTTTAGGAAGGTGACTTTAGTAATGTCATATATGTTACAGTATTTTACATTTTTTTTCTTTTTTATTGTTGTTTGTCCTGTCATGTACTTTGAAGACAGTGCTCCAGAAACAAACAAAGAAAATAAATGAACAAAATTTACTCTAGGAAAAACAGCTGAAGAAAACATTTCTACAAAAGCTCCAATAAATGTTTGATTCATTTAGGTCAAAAAGACATTACTATGTCGTGATTGAACTTGGTCCAGAATGAGCACATCAGGGGTCTGACTGCATGTGAGGTCAGCAGATAATTATTTATATTTAACCACTTTGGAGTACAGTTAATTTGGAAAGAAAAGCTGGAATATTTTTCTGCATTTGCCTGTGATCTAGAAATGGAGGCATTTGGTTACTAACACATTTCCTACCAGCAAAAACTCATGCAAGCAAGAAAACATGTTCCTGGAGTGAGAGGAATATGGGGAATTACTAAAAGGTTTACTCTGCTCAATGGGGAACTAAGGCAGGATGCCATGAGAGCTGAAACAAGAAACATGAGTCTGAGTCCCATGGCTTGTCTTCCTGTTACCGTATTCCGTTGCCATTTGGCTTAACTCCACACACTCCTACAGAACCTTGATGACTTTGAGGCACAGGGAGGTGGGAGTAGAAATTCCTGTGTCAGGACATGCCTCAGGTTTGTCTGAAGGCAAACCCAAACCCTTCTGCACTTGCTGTTAAATGCCACTTTAACCATGAATTTCAAAAGAGTTTCTGATGTGGAGGTCTCCTATGGATAGTTTTAGAGCAGACACATACATATGTGCTATGCTCCAGCTGTCATTCCCTTATCATTGCCTTCATTGGTCTGTTGTCATCACCCTTCTTTCCTGTAGAATGGTCCTGCTCCTCTGACTCCTTTCATCTGCTGCCTTCAGGATTTCGGTTTACACAGAAAATTCCAAATAAGGCACATAAAGCCTAAGCAAGGACCGCTCTTGTAAAACTTTCTCAGCCTTGTTGTTATGATCCATTTCAGTTCTTTCTTCCCATACCTTCACAAAGAGTTGTAGGAAGAATGAGGATCTTGGGCAAACCTTTCCCCAGAAAATTTCAGGCAAGACCAGATACAGACATTTCTTGCTCAGCTCAGCTATTAAATGTGGGTCTCTTATATTTACTGTCAAAAAGCAAACTGCAGTCTGTATTCCTAATCCTTCACTCTACTGAACAATACATGTGCCAGGTCCCTACCAGTGAATCATTAAAGCTTTGGCTCTCTCTACAGGCCAGCAAAATCCTTTGCATGGGTAGCCAGAAGTTTTTGTTGTGATAATTAAGCTTTCAGACATCTATTCACCTGTGTGTGCTGACATTATATTTAATGGACCCTCTTACAAACAAATATACTCTATAAAATAAAAATAACAACAACAACAATAATAAAACAGCTGAAATGAATAGCTGAGATAAAATGGACTATCTAGATTCACTTATTGGGAATATATTTAGATTTGTGCTGATGAAAAGGCTATGGAATAAATGTCCTCAAGGTGGGAGGTGCACACAGCACCACCCATTCAAACTAAACATCAAAATAAATGTTTCAAACATTGTGTGATAGAGGAAGTCATTAGTCTGGTCATTAACCAGAACATAACCTGAGAACAGTATCAGGTATCCTGAAAAAAGTCAAACATATCTGCAGAGTAACAAAGAACAAGATCTCCATCCTAGGACAACCAAAACTGAAAGGGCAGAGCACATGATGCTGTATAATTGCTTGGCTTACACAATAAATGATGGAGCGATAAGGATGAAGCATATTCTACCAGTTTGCCAGTGTCTGCAGGCTAACAAACAATAAGTGTAGATATATTTTTTAAACAGTAAGAAATCAGCTTTATATTTATAGTGCCATATTCAGTGACTGAACGTGTCTTTCCCTTAACTACTTATTTGCAGAACATGGAGTGTAAAATTCATTATCTTTTGCCTCAAACAACTACCAAACACGATGATGAATAAGAGTTAAATCCATCAAGTCATTTGTAGCTGTAACTAGTAACCAAAGCCATAGATTTGGCCATCAAATCCTAAGTGGCAAGGGAAGATAAAGGAGCCATTTGTTATGGTAATAATGAACCTATAGCCAATAATAATATTGCAAATATATAAAACTTTAGTTGGATTTCACCAGCCTCCAACTTCCTTAGATACTTTGCTTCAGGATCACATTGAGAAATTTTGACCTTCCTTATTGATTAAATGGCAATTTCATATAGCCAAATGATTAGATAATAGAATCATATCTGCCAAAAGTGATCAACCATATATGAAATAAAGGGCAGAAGTTGTGTAATTTACAGTACAAATGAGCTGGTTCCTGTAGCTCTGATTAAATAAAAAAAAAATCAAATTAAATAGTGATCAAATTATAGGGGTGGCACTCTAACAATTTGAATTTTTCATGATTCATTTAATTTGAGACAGCACTTAGCTAAAAACTAAATAACGAAGAAAACCCTTTTTAGTCCTTTCTTTGAAGTTAATTAGTCTTACTTAAAACTATTTCTTGAAACGGCATGGAGCTATTTTCAAAGGCATTCAAATATTATATCTAAACCACATATAAAAGTGCTGACAACACCCTCAGATATATTTAATTTGGGAATAATGCTTCCACTTAAAAAAAATATTTTTCCCAAGCTGTTTCAGTCCAGAGAGGTTGATTCTCTTACACTGCTGAAATGACATCTTCAAAGCATCAGTCTGCTTTATTGTGTCCTAAACTTCATCAGACAATTCAGCCTGGAGAATTTAGGAAACTTTTCCTATGGGAGAAACAGAAAAGGCAGGCAGCTCCCTCAGGACACTCCTCCAGGAGGGAAAAGAAAGAAAGGTGTCTGTGGTCACTGATCTGCGTCTGGCAATAGATACAGGTACAGGTGGGTATGTCAAGCATCAGGAAAGTGATGCATGCACTGGCAGAGCTATTTCTGGAGATGGACAGACTACAGCTGTGCCTGTCAAAGCATGGCAGGGAAATACTGTGAAGCTACCTCAGAGCAGCATGCATCATTAGACAGCTTTGTGTGACTTTGCTTTTTCCACTAATATGTGGGTGAAGTTCTTTGAATGGAGAGTTTGTGTTAAGTTCCTGCCCAAAAAAGACATCTGGACTACACTGTCCATTTTTAACCGAAAACTCAATGCCAAAAAAGTAATTAGATTGTCACTGTACCTCCCATATCCAGATCAATAGGTCAAACATACACAAGAATGCATGGGTGGTCATTTTGACAACACAGATTGAGAAATAAAACAATTACTGTAAGTACAGCATCAAAGCTATACTGTGGACACACTGGAAGACAGGTTCTTTCTGGGAAAAATGCAAGGGAAAAATCTGAAAGTGGAAGATAATGGAATGGAATGGAATGGAATGGAATGGAATGGAATAAAATCAGATTAATTTCGTACATTGTTTACCGATGTACATTTAGGGTTGAAAACAACAGCAAGCTAGAGAGTGGTTTAAAAACAGGTAATTTCTAAAGAAAAGAGCCAAATGGAACAACACCTTGTTTAAATAACCAGTTTCTATTTACAATAAAAATACTGATTAGATATGAAGAATGCAAGCTTTTGAGTGGTTCTTTGTAGTTTTGTTGTTATACTAACACTGTTCTGTGTACCTTCATGTCCAATATTTCAAATCTTTGGGTCTGAATAATTCACTATTTTAGATTCTGACCTTCTTTCTGATCCCTGGACCCAAGATTTTCTCCCCCCTTAATGAGTAAATTGTCTTTAATTTGGCTGGGAAAACTGATTCTTGAAGATTTGTGACTGGAGCCAAGAAGAGACGTCATTTGCCACTTGTTCTGCACATTTTGGCAATGAAAGAAATAATTATTTATATGACAAAAACAAAGAGTCACTTCTAGCTTTTAAGCAAATTTGCTTATAAAGTAAATGGTGTTGAAAAGCAATCCTTATGCATGATGGTCAAGATTCAACACAAGATTAGTAAACCTAACTTTAATCTGAAGGTTAGGGTAGGATGTACTCACCCTGGGTACCTGTGGGTGTGCCTTTTCAGCATCAAGCTAATTTCCTGACTGTCTCACACTATCTTCAATGCAATCTTTGGAGGAGGACCTCCCCATAGTAAAGTATGCTCTAGCAGTGCCAAAATCTGTCTGTTATTCTAAATGAGTTTTTATCCCCTCAGACCCACTAAGGAATTGACACTGTTGACTCAAATATCATAATGTTCACTATCATTCACTATCATTGTTATTCTTGAAGTAATCATACTTTTAAAAGGCTGACACAAAGCTATAAAAAAATGTACTGCAGGTAAACCTAGACAGATGATCATGAAAAAATTTCTAGGTTGATACTTATAAGAACCTATATAATTAATTTACAAATCTATGAAATTCCAAACATTAATGAAGAACCATGAAAGTAGATGGCCTGAGTAAATCAGGTAGTGATCTACATGAATTCAATGTAGGTGCATATAACAGAATTTGGGTTTATATTTACATAACATACAAAAAAGAAGAAAATTACAGTTGCAAATTTGAGTACATCAAAGATGATGCAGTCTTAAATCAGCTCCCATTTATTATAGATCATGATATGGTCTTTAATGACATGATAACATACCCCTACCTCATTAAGTGTGCAGAATGTACTGTGATTAAAGGAAGAGTGTTTTACAGTAAGAAAAAAGCACCTTCTGTTACGGCACAGGATGAAAGCCCAGGAAAGCTGGGTGTAATTGTGGTTCTATCACAGACTGCATATGTGAAGGCTATCAGAAGGTAGATAAAAAGGGATTTGGTATATGACTGCACGGCAAAACTTGTACTTGCTAATTTCTGAATACTTTATACCTTCAGAAGTATCTTTCGCTTAACATCATGCTCTGTATGAAATATGAGTTCCATGCAAGGGAACTACAACAAAGTTATTAAGCTCGAGTAGTCTTTTACTGGTGATAAAAGAGATTTTTCTTTTTGATTACATTAAAATACATAACAGTTCCTAGGAACAGGAAACTAGGAAAAGTTGTTTTCAAAACAATGCAAATTAAATTCTAATAAAGGAATGCAAACACACAAGGAAATTAAAGCATTCTTGGCTTTTTTAGCCAAGATTTACACACTGAGTCATGAAATAATGGAATTTTTCAATATTCAAAATATGAATACACCTAAACTTTTTTTGTCTTCTGTTAATGTTTTTCTGTACAAAAGATTTCTGTACATACATAGCAGACAGTGCTATGCTACATAAACAAACCCTAATTCTAGACCTAAAAATATCATGGTACAAAGTAAATGGTGCCTTCCATACTAACCCATTGTAGATAACCTCCAACCACGTTATCATTAAAACACTTCCTTTCATGCTTGCTCTCAAAGTATTGCAGAACCTCTTTCTGAAAGCCAAGCAGGATAAGGCTCTGTTTCAATTGTACAAGATACTTCTTAGACATAAGAAGCAAGACAAATAAGATTCTAAAAGAGTAATTAGTATACTGAATAATTCACGGTCATATGTTAAAATGTATAGAAACTTACAGATTTATATTCTCTGACTCACTGCTATCTCATTTTATGCAGGAACATGTTGTATGTTATTCAAAATGTTAGCTGAATTGTAATTGGCACTTGAAACAAAAGCTTAGGGAAAGTAAGAACTTTCATCAACTGCTAGAGTAGCTTAAATGAGAGTTAATATAGTAAATATTTTAAAGCAATACAAAGGTACAAATTGGAAAATCATAAATCAAAAAAATTCTTTTGATTGGAATTAGGTGTCTACATTTTTTTGCATGTTGAAACTCAATACTAGTTTTTGAAGTCAGTTCTATTTTTTCTGCAAGCCAAAAAGGACAAAAGTACTCTCAAGCACTGTTTATAAATCCAAAAAGTAGATGTTTTCGAAACCATAATGCTTAGGTTTTTGAATGCTAAAGAAATCTCTTTAGTGTAACTGCAAAAAGCAAAAATTCATCACAGGAGAGAATGAGAAAAGCACATATCTTTTCTGACTTTTCAACAATTTTGCAGTAATATGATATAAAACCTGTGATGTGCACTTAGCAATACCCAAATAAACTGATCTACCAGTAAGTACTTTTTGCTTCAGTCAAAATATCCTGGCTTTTATTAAGTTCAATACCAGCATTTAAAATTCATTTTAGGACACTGTTGTATATTTAATTTCTTTCAGCCTTATATCTCCAAATATCTCTGATTTTCCTATGAGTGTATTTCTATGAGTATATATTAATAATTTCAGTCACAGAAAGTACTGACTGTGCTTTGAAATGTGAAAAAGAGTGTAAAGGTAGTACTTAGCAAATACATTAACCATACACAGTCAATCTTTAATTTTATTTAATTGGGCTTAACAGTGTTATCAATCGTAACTTGAATGTGAAGTTTTTGGTATTGCTGCAAAATGTGATAAAGATTTAGCACATCTTGGAATATGGGCTATAATATAAGCAGTGTAGTGAGATATTCAGTAACAGTTTATAAAAGATTCTAATATAAAATTAGAATTATTTCTATTTTTATTTTCAGAAAACAAATGGGTAACCTGCTATAAAGTATTATGTAGAACATTCCAGTTTATTATTTTCAGAAAACAAATGGGTAACCTGCTATAAAGTATTATATAGAACATTCCAGTTTCTTTGTTGCTGCATTACCAGTACACTGATTTAACCCTTCATGTTCCTGCTTTACAGCAAGTTCAAATTAGATCTTGTACTAAGATGAATCAAGGCCATTAATTTCATATTTCCCATGAAATCGGTATTCAGGGCAAGTTGAAGGCCGCCTACCTGAATTTCTGAGGATAGTACAATTTCAATTGGACAAGGTTCTGCAAACAACTTGTGGTTTATATCTGAGGGGAGCAGTAAATATGAAGTGTTTATAAGCTATGGATGCAGAAGTGGGCTCCACTTCTGGCACCTGCCATAGCTGCCTGCCCTGCCCGTGCAGCGAGCAGTGCGCAGCCAGCTGTGCCGGGGGCTTGGGTCCGCAGCGCCCTGCAGGGGATGCTTCCAGAAGAAAGCTCCACAGCTGGATGGAGCAATGCACTGACAGCTTGTCTCAGGGTTGTGGGCACAGCAGGAGAAGGAGATTTGCATCCTCCACCCTCCTCTGTGCATTGAATGTAGCTGAGCCAAGGCAGAAATATAAATCTCCGCTGTGCCTGCACACGTCCTGTACGTCATCGCTGCTGTAATATGAGGCGAAAATTAGCATGGATAAATATTGCAGGCTTAAATGTAATAAAATGAGACATTGGGAACTCTGCTGCCATTAAAAGCCCTTTCAGTAAGGGGTTATTAGCAGCAAGTATTTTTTTGTTAGACAATGTAATTGCTTCTTAAACAATAGGTGGGCCATCATTCCTGTGCTTACCTCTGGGGGACCTTCTTTGCTTCAAAGTGTTCATAGCAAGTTATACAGCAAAAACTACATATTATTAGGTAGGTGGGTGGCAACTTGATATTCTTTCCTCCTCAGGATTCCTCTGGTACTGAACTGAATGTCTGCCAACATTTGGATGAACACCTGCATGACAGAATGTTTCTGAGTGCTGCAACTATTCTTAGGCAACATTTATTTTAATATTCCCTTTTTAGTAGACTTTCTTCTTGCTCTAGATTGCTAAAGATGTCTATACATTGAATCACCACTCAGCTTATATCCAAAAACCTCTAACTCATAATAATTGATCTGTATCAAATCTGTATCTGATCAATCTTGGGGATCATGATTGTTTGCTAAATTGGTTTCTTTTAAATACCAGAAAAAAGAAATCTAAAAGCTTGAAAGATTTTCTTCTACATTCATGCATCTGTTCAACTTAAAAGGAAGAGCTACAGGAGTCCTGATATCCAGACGTTATCTCATTATAATTGCTGGAGATATGTCAAAACACACAGCGATGCCCTTCACTAAATAAAGGGCAGTCAGGAAATTTTCAGACCATTTTTCCTTTAATGTCACATAATTTTTAGCCTGTATTATCGACAGTCTCTGTAAACGCTGAAATACATGTAGAAATTTGTAGTCAAAGGCCATTTACTTACAAACTAATCCCCAGACCTTCAAATACTTTCAGATATCAAGCTCCTGAACTTCCATTGACTCCTGAAGGCTTTAGCGACCTGAAAAGCTTTGAAGATACTTCTGTTTTGTTTCATTTTTTCCTTCACACCAGTCCTACAAAATAATGATTATTCAAATGTACTTGTCCACCATTGAATATTATAGCTCAATGAAAATAAAGAAGACCCTTGATTATAAAACTCCATCTCTTAGAGGAGGAATGAAAAAGAGCCCTGCAGAATGGGTATCCCAAGCTCAAATTTGCCACTGTCCTACAGTCAGCAGGAAAGAGTGGCTTCAGGGGCACCAGTGCTACATCTTTTCTGGACAAGTGGCTCTCAAGAGTTTTGCCTCTCTTCTGTGCTGCTGTGCAAGTGAAACGAGGAGGATGGCAGTGTACACAGATTTCATGCTACCGGGGACTCAGTGTTTTCTTATGAAAGTAAAAATTTCCAAAATCAAAAAGGCCATGGTTCCTTGACAGAGGGCTATATGTAGGCAGATAAAACCACTTTTAACATGTGTTTCTGTTGTAACAGAAATTCTCTGTGTAACAGGAAAAAAAACCAGGTAATCAATATATTTCTGCAAAAAGGGCAGAAATAATTTTCAGATCTATCTGGCATATTCCATGGAGAGATGTCATGACAAATGTTTAAAATAAAATAAAAAAAGCAAAAAGGGACCAATAGGCTTATGCATCCATTTTAGATAAACAAACTTAAAAACCCCTTTTCCATCATCTTACTAGCAAAGGGGAAAGATAACATCTCTATTTTTTTTTCAGTTACATGCATAGGCCTACCTCACTGAGGTACTAGGGACTTCTGGGGACTGATTAGCACCAGAATACATGGAACGTCCCTGTCTGAAGACTCAGACAAAATGCTATACTTCAGAAACTACTAGGAAAAATATTCAGTAAATAAATAAAAAAGTTCAAAGCTGCAGCTATAAATAGAGCCTAGAACATCTTACTTTTAGGTCCCTTTCAGCGATCAAGCAAAGCAGTTATTAAGTGCAAAGAAATTACCAGTTTTCAAATGTGGTTATTTTGAGTACATTTACCCAGTAATAGCTGTACTGTTTAAGTTAAAATGTGTGCTAGTAAAATGACTCTGAATTGCTAATAATTAACGGGAAAAACATAAAAGTAATCTTTTACCTTTGTTAGTGAGCTGATGATAACTAGTTTTTATGGCATTCCAAATACATGTATTTAGAAACAATTGTGAACTAAATGTTAGATAAAGAGGATTATAGAAGAATCTCAAAAATCAAAAATAGGCAGCAGATCAATCTTTCCCTTTTCACTGGTTGAACACAGGAATTTTCTTTAACATTAAACATTTTACAGTGTACTGCACACAAGAATATATAAAATGTTGAAAAATGGTGGCTAATGATTTAGCTTCTAGGATGTGATCTGCATTTGATAAAATTGACAACATAACTTCAGAAGGGGCTTCAGAAGAAGGAATTGTAGACTGCTAGCTAACAGAAGCCGATTTCTTCCAGCTACCAGGGAAATGAAGTCATAAAACATGCATCCAAGTCGGCTAACATTTGCATAGCACAAGTCCTGACCACGTAATGTCTCTATAGACAGGTGTCTAAAACTTGGTTGCAAGCATAGAATCATCTCCCAGGTCTCAAAGATGAATTGTTTTTGTTGCTGTAGAATTAGGACTAGAAAAATGCGTGAGCTCTGAAAATGTAAATCAATTAGGCTATTTTAGAGCAGAAGTTTACTACCATTTCCTACAAAACACGAAAAAAGTGGAGACAAAGAGAAAGATGCATTCTCTCTTCTCCAACAAAAGTGACCTGCAAGGCATTTAGCTGCAGATTTCAGTGGAATCTGAACTTCTCTCCAGTGTAAGACATTATTTTTTATTATTTCCAAGACTTCTCAAGAATGCTGCTCTTCCTAAAGACCACAGTTGCTTCTCTGACAATGGCAAATCTGTCCTATCTTTACTAATCTTTTAGGAGAGTGGTGTAGTAAGCTAAAATATTTCACCCTTCTTTGTATGCTTATGTACCTCTTTACTATATTGTTTAATTACTTGAATTATTTTCCCACATGGAGCAACAAAATAGAGTTAAATTACTGCTCAATTACTTCCTGGGGCTGATCCCAACATCCCTCTTCTCTATGTAGGCCTTATTTAGAAGCACCAAGATTTCTATCAGATTTTTTTTTCTTTGTGCGTTTTCCCACGGAGACTATTTACAGAATTGTAGGATTCCAGCTTGCAATTCTTGCACCTATATACCTTGCTGTGAATGTATGGTCAGTATGTGAATTTGTCCTGCGACCAAAAGCATCTGAAGTGATGGCATAACAATGTTGTATGGAAATGCCTAACATAAAAAGCCATATGACACAGTAATTTTACACATACCTTGTCTGAGAACTAAAGATGAATTCTCAGTTGCATCACCAACAGACATATGGTCTAAAATCTGTTCTGTGAATGTGAAATTTTGCCAGTGTAATTTATAATTATTTTACAGATTGGTTTAGTTGGTATGGCATTATATGTGATTTGTTCATATTGTCTTTAAATCCTAGCAAAGAAAACAGCACCATTTACACTATAAAGAAATTATGACATATTCACAAATCATCCAAAATATGTCAGAGGTACTTTGCAGCCTCAATTTCAACAAGTGACTTGTTATTAACAAGAGAGATTGTGAATGCAGTTGTTGGTGTCACTGAATTTATGGTTTGCAGAATGGACATTACTGAAGCAGGAGTCACCATGTGGAAGATGAGTTATTTGAGTGATGAAATATATGTAGGTCATCAATGAGAAATATATGTATTCCATTCCCTCCCTTTTTCTTAAGTGGAGAGGAGAATGGCTGAGCAGGAAGAATCAGTGTGAACTCTTTTATTTGTTTTCTGTTAGCAGAAATAACAAATCTATTCCTATATAGGAGAGGCTCATATGCATCTTCTGTAATGGCAATGAAGACAGAAGGAGGAAAGACAGAGGCTTTGACTCAGTTTACAAGTATTATGGACCATTTTTAATGCTCACTCATCTATTGTAATTCCTGTCCAGAATTGCTTGAAAAGAAGTAAGAGGGAAGATATAATAAAGCTCTCCATAAATCTCTGCAAATTTCTCAGTCATGACCTGGTGTCTGAGAGGCTCTACTTTTGAAGTGGGAGAAGTAGATTAAATAATTTTTCTCTTGAGACCCCCTGTGCAGAGCTTTCGTTCTTGATCTTTGGTTCACAAGACAGTTCAGAAGTAAAGTGTTTATTTCTAAATGACTGCATGTATAAAGATAGAGCCCCAAAGACAAATTATATTTCAGGCAGCAAGAAGTCTCAAGCTTATTCACAAAAATTCTCTTCTCCACCAAAGTGAAATTGCATATACCAGAGTGTCTGTTTTGGTTTTTTTTTTCCTAAGGATCAGTGATACAGAAATTAAAAATCACTTCCAAACAATATTTGGCACTGATCTTAATCTTAATTTGAAGCATGTGGTACAAGCCAGAAATGTGATTCTGTAACCAGTTGCCCTTTAAACAAATAGACTTAAAGTTTATAGCAGACACATTATCAGTAAAATTAACCATTTAATTCCACTTCACATAGCCTTATTCATAAGGGCAGCTTATCACAGCAAATATTAACTTTTCCAGTTAGTGTAAGTGTGCATCTTCCAGCAACAGTAATACATCCTCTGGATTCCTTCTCCTTTGGGTATGATATACTGCCTGCATCACGGGCTTCACATTAGAACCCAGAGGAAGCACAAGTCTGGAAGTTTGATGCTGGATAGAGCTTTATTCCCCTGATCTGCACATTTTGAGAAACCTTATTAATTTCTGATAAACTCTGGGCAGTTCTACCAGTCAATGCACCTGCCTGCAGTGCTGTCTGGGTGTGCTCCTTTTCTCACCTCATCCTTATGTTAATAATTTCTGAGAAGTGCCGATTTCATTCAGAGTGAACAGCTAAAGGCAGTGAGATTGATGAAAAACAAAGCAGATGCCTCTCAACATTTTGTACCTTTTTTCTGTCAGTATGTGGCTTCCCTGTAAAATGGTCTCACTTTCATGAGGGAAAACATCTTCGAGGTACCCACATAAAACATTCTTTTCTAGATCTCAAATATATCATGGCATCTGACTCACAAACTAGGCTGAGGAGCCCATTTTCATAGAGTCATACAATGGTTTAGGTTGGAAAGGAGCTTTAAATGTCATCCAGTCCAATCCATCACTTTACAGCAAAGTCTCCGTTGAAACTATTTCCTTCTCAAAGTGGTGAACACTGTTCTACCAGCAACAGTCCTAAATTTCTCTCCTTCCTCCTCTTTTCCCTCCACAAGATGGGAAGCACATCTGAACCCCATTGCAGCTTCCCCAAACCTTTCCAGACACCACAATCAGTTCTTGGAGTATTTCTCAAGAACCACATTTCCTACCTATTTCCCAGACAAAGCAGTGTTCCCATGGAAATATCCAAAATAATTCTGTTATTGGAAAGCACTGGCATCATATTTTTAAATATTGTGAGAGGAAAAAAAAAGTCTTCCTAGATTAATTCTTTCAAGTTCTCACTACTCAGTTCAGGTGAGTTAACATCAGGATTACCAGTACGCCCATTCAAACAAATAACCATCACAGAATTAATTTAAATGCTTGAATATTGAATCCTTATTGATTTAGATACACTTAGATGTTTATACAGATTAACATGTTGAAGATATTTAACAAAAAAAAAGCATACAAAAAAAAATATTCAGGAATAACCTCATTATTGTTACAACCAATGTTTCCATATTGCATTAAAGGCAGAATTATAGCTAGAAAAGTATCTTTTATTGGTTTGGGTTTCTTAAATAATAATTGCTTTATTTATCTCTGGAGCACATAATTTAATCTAATGATACACTGCTCTTTGGAATACCAGAAATGCCAAAGTATAACATGCCACACAGTATGAAGTAGAAAGAACACAGGCAGAGACTTATCTACCAGATCTATTCTGTGAAACGAAATGTAATTGAATTACTTGCCTATCAGGTTTCAGGGGATGGTCTCAAGTACCTTTTAGTCTCACTAAGGTTACTTATTTTCTTAAAAGAATTTACAATTCAGAAATTGGGAAGTTAAAAAAAATATTGCTTCTTATATTTTTCCTTTATTGCCATTTTTTATAATGGGTAGTGAAATAGTTACAGTTTTGTATGCAATTTCTTCACTAGTTTTATGTAATTTGATTTTCTCTTAAAGCCCTGATACCTTCATGGCAAGCTGAAAACCACTGTGTGATGACTTTGCTCTGCTTGAGTCTATGACGAAAGTAAAAGTATTTCAATCCCTGTGTGCAGGGGCATGCTTTTAAATTCAATGTTTATACTTAGTAGCTCTCAGAACTACTAGCTAGGTATATAAATCACAGTGATAGAAATTTAATATTACACATGTCAACGCAGAGTGTGTCTTGAAGGCCCAATTACACATCTAAATTGCTGAAAGGTTGTGAGAGAAATTTATGATCTTTTATACTGATAGGAATAACTTCTTAACTCCAGCTTCAAGTAAATACTTTCTCTTTTTCTATGTGAAAGTTGATTAACTAGAATTTTTGTTTTAAACTAACAATTTTAATCATGTCTTTGGACCATGGTTAACTACGTATCTTTCTCTTGTCACTTCATAATGAAGCTAAATTGTGAAATAAATGTATTCTTCTGTTCTTCTGTTTCAAAAGTCACTGACTTTGAAGCTATCATAGTGAAGTAGATTTTGTGTAATTCAGTACCCAAACCACATGAAGCACTGACTGGAAAACGGGGTGCTAAACTGTGCAAATGGCACCAGAAATCAGCCAAGTCAGTAGTGCATACTTGCAGCTTGACTTTGCACCTTGTATACTGTCAGCTCATTAGGGATTTTACTATGAACTTTTTACCACAATGTACAAAGACTGAGAGATCCTTCAATGATTACAAAATCATATATATCACTGGACAAAACCCTCTAAGTTACATATACAGCATGTGTTCTTTCTTATCTGATTTTAGACATCAGAGAATTACATATTGGTTTCATAGAGAGAGAAATATCTTTGTATTTCTGAACTTTTGAATTTATATTAGGCACTTACAGAGATTAAAGGTCACTTTGGGTGATTTAACTCAGACAAAGTCAGTCCTGTGCCTATTGTATGACTGGCTTCAGAGCTGTCAGTAACTGGTAAGAAAAAAAGGCTATGGGGAGAAACCTCTTGTGGCCATCTTTCTTCCGCAGATCTAATGGAATTTTGTGTGGAGTACCAATACATTCCATCAGAAGTCTTGCAGAATTTTAATATTCCCAGCTTTATTTTGTTTTAGCTGCCAGAGAGGACAAAAACTGCCTCAGTAGTACCAGATATTAGAATCATATCAAGGACTAAATTTCTGCTCCATCTTGTAGAATCTTGGAAAACTGGATGAAATTATTTCATTTACTAATTCACCAAACATATCTTGTCAAAGTTCTATTCAAATAAAAACAAGATATGAGGTCATACATTACCTATACATACTTTAAATTAGTCTTAAACTGAAGAGTGGGTTATAAAGATGCCCGTTATTACTCACTTGAATATAAAAAGATTACATATTGTCCTTTTAGAAAAAATCACCAAATTAAGGTCTTTTTATCGTTAACCTAATTGCAAAATGTAATTACACTTTGTTTCAGATGTAATTAATAATTGTATAAAAACCTTTAGTTAATTCGATAGTAAGTGGAACTAAGAGAATCAATGTTCTCTTTAGAATTCATTAAAGAGTTCCTGTACTGTTCTCAAGTGCTCTGAGTTCTGTAATATTTTTCTCTAATACAGAGAAGTTAATTTAATAATCTTAATCAATCTTTTTTAAAGTTACGTCAGCACACTAGGGAAGGGCTCTGATACCTTCCCACCTTTCAGCGTACAAGCGATTCCTGGCAAAGAAGTCATTTCAGCTCCAGTTGCTGTTATCAGCTGGGACACACACTAAGAAGTATCCATGGGCTGTCAACTCCCTCAGAAGGGGGAGAAACGAGTGATAAAGCAGATATTTTCAGCAGTTCAAGGAGCTGATGTAGTTCAATTCCATCAGTTACAGTACAGCTGGAATCATCACACACCTTTGTCTGTGCTTTTGGATGAAGCTCAGATGAATTTTCTTCTCTCCTCTCTTCTTTTCTTTACTCTTTTCCCCTATACATCGAAGAGTTGGAAGTAGGGCGAAGTTGTAAACAGTTGTTCCAAAAAAGGGATGAGCTGAAAATGAGTAGCATTGTTCTAGAGCAAACACAGGAAAGGGTTCTGGTTCAGGTTTTCTTGGCAGAGATGCATCCAGGGTGGCTGTTCCTTGCTAGGACTGCATGGCTGGTTTCCCACTTTTCTGGAGACCACTTCCAAGACAGTCATAGGATAAGCCCACACTGTGTACTTCTGCCTTAAGCTTATTGAATCTATGGTGTCATACATCTTCAATCTTTGAATTAAACTTCTTGATTAGTCTGTTAGTATCCAAATCTAAGCTATTAATTTCACACTCTAAAAGAAATAAAGAAGAATTTACTCTTTTAAACTTAACATAATAGACCATAGATCAGTAAATTTAAAAAAAAATTTTTAATTAAAAATTTTAAACAGAAAAATGCTGACATTCTCTATCTTGTAAGTTTGCTAAGGTGCCACTTGATATTGTGCAGACAAATTTGATTTGAAATTGCTCTTACTTCAGAGTTCTGAAGCCTGGAAATAAACTTGAAGAGGGATCTCTTGTCATTAGCATTCTTGGGGTTTTTTTCCTTGTAAAAATATCTATCTTAGGATATGTTATTTATTTGTGGTGAGCTCTTGTCTTCAGACTTTCCCAAAGACACATTAAATTTCTGCTATGATCAAAACTTCACCATGTCTATGATAGTTAGGGAGTGTTATATTGATTGCTTTCATTTCTAATCAATGGAAGTTCACTGGAGAAGTTGTGCCAAACCAGTGTTAATTCCCCCATCATGAACACTGTCAGAAGGTGAGGTTTACACTTTGTCCTCTAATTGTGCCTTCAGGCTGCCCCTGAAGCAGCCCTGAGGGTGGGCTGGCAGAGAAATCACTCAGGAGCTTGGGTGGAGAGGAGAAAGAACAGTTCTTTAAAAAGCTAAATTCTTTAAAATTTAAAAAGCTAATTCTTTAAAAAACTAAAAAGTGAGCAGAATCCTTGCCAATGTAAAGTCAGGAAGTTTGCGTGAAGCTTGAAGAAGTATTTGGTGTGGCCCTCTTTCTAAAGTCTTAGAAATCTTCACGGTGTAATGTTTTCTGAATTTGTTTTTTCCTTGTGTGTCTCAGGCTATGAATAAGGATCTTGCTGTTTAGGATAAGAATTTTAAAAAATAACCAAAAGCAAACCAACCCTTGTAACAGGGGAAAAGAGGAAAGTATTTGAAAGAAACTTAGCTGGTTAGGAGTCTCCATTTTGCTAGTTATTATTAATAAACAGATGTAAAATAGCCAGAAAGGCCTGGATCCACTCCAACAAGAAAATTATTATATATGGATTTAATTAATTGTCTTTACAGATTACATGAGAATACTAAAAATATATCACAGGAGAATATACACAAAACATAGCTCTGTTTTTCCACCCAGCATGGGCAGTTTCGCAAAATTACATTTTTGACCAGCTTTAGATGTTATACAAAATTTAATTGCAAGAACATCTTGGCAAGTAGAGCAAGATTTTCTGAACAGACCACAACAACACTAATGTGGGACAGGCTATCAATTTTTCTGCACTATACTATGCTGGTTGCAACTAAATTAGGAGAAAGCTTTAAAAGCATGATTATTGTATTAAGAGCTTTGTGGAACCCATTAGTAAAAACTATTTTCCAAAAGTAGCAAGTAATATTTTCAGGGTGTTTTTTCTCTGCTTGTTTTTATTTAAAATGAAATACTCTGATGAAAATTTCTGTTGCTTAGGAGTACATTTGTTCCACAGGGATTTTTATTTCAAGTCAGAAAAAAGCAGCAGCAGATGATAAATTCCTATGTGCATATTTTTATGCAAATATATCTGGTAATCAATAGGGAAATGTGATAAAAAAAGTATATGCTCTAGAAACAGAATTATTTCTATAGAAAATGTTTTCAGAATTTCCCATGAGAAGACAGTAGTTTTAAAAAGTAAGTTGCAAATGTCATTTTAATCTCAAAAAGAAAACCAAACCAACCCATGGCAATTTTTTCACAATATATTTATGAAAGGCATAGAATTAAAGATTAAAGGGTGCATTCACTGTCAACCTTGGAAACAGTACCCATTAATTAAATATATGTACGACTCTAGCTATTACGCTGAAAACATCCCTTTGTAGGAGAATCTGGCTTAGCACTCCCTGTCAACCTGTCACCAGGTTGCCATCAGGGAGAGCAGCTACTCCATCACCCAAATATTTCAAGGCTCAAGAACTTCAACAGAGGCCAGATGCTGTCCATGTTTTACTGCCCCTGCTCAGTTCTGGGCGGTTGCTGCACTGGTTAGGGGCCTCTATCGAGCTTGCCCTCAAGGGACACTTTGTCCTCTTGTTTTGTTCCTATCATCCAGTTGTTTTTATCACTCTCCACCACAATACAACTTTGTCCTTTCCCATCATTCCTGCCAAACCTGTGAGCTGACTGATTTCCACTTCACATCCCTAGAAGGCACACTAGAAACACACAGAAAAAACGGAAATGAAGCTACAAGCAGATACAGATGCACCATAGATTGCCATAATGGATTACATTTGCTTGCATCATTACTTTTGACACAGAAAGATAAAGCTGACAAGCCATTCAAAAACAAACCACCAGAAAACAGCATTACTTAGGCCATTTTAGCCTTCTCAATTTATCCATTCATGTTTAAAAATACATGCAAGAAAATCATGGCTTTTCTGCCCTATCTTTGAAGATAGCTGCATCTTAATACAAAAATAAAAAGGTCAAATTCTTCCTCCATTGCCTGTTCTCCAACTTATTCCTCCGTCACCTCCAGACTATTCTTGAAAGCACTGCATTTAATTCAGCCATGTCCCTTTGAGGCATCCTTCTCAGCCAGACACAAACAGGCCTCCTTCCCTTGCAGGGAGTCAATGAGATGTGTCCAGTTTTCTCTAAGGCTTGATGGAGCATTCAGCTGTGGATATCCATGTGAATATCCATGATGGATATTCAGATAGGTGTGTTCATCTGCACAACAAATTTAGGCCTATCAGCTTCATGCTGTTTTGCTCAATTACAAGGCAATCTTGAACTTAAGGCAATCCTCTCTGGCCAAAGAATAATAGAAGTCAAAATAATTACATGTGAAAAAATGAAAGTGGAAGTGCCCCTCCTTTACACAAGCACCCTTCTTGTGCTGGTGCACGGCCCACTTCCCCTGCAGTCTGACTGCATCCCCCATTGTCCTACAGCAAGCAGCTGCTGGGTAAGAAGAATGGTAATGAAAATTCATAAAACTTGAGCTCCTCCTCTCACAATGACATTTTGGCTCGTAGAAGTCCTGTGCAGACAAACAGCTCTTAGCCTAAATACAGAGTGTCTGTATCTTTCTAATCTTAATTCTTCAGGACAGAAAACTGGCTTTACATTCAAGTTACTATGTTGGAAAATTCTTAGTGTCAGCCTTAACTCCTAAAGTTGTTGCAGTTCATCCCAGCAGGCAGCTAAACACTACACAGCCGTATGATCACTCCTTCTCTGTAGGACAGGGGAGAGAATTGAAGAAAAGGTAAAAACAGTGGGTAGATGTACTGGTTTGAGAACAAAACCA
>VWYI01003190.1:0-11302 GCA_013399455.1 Anthoscopus minutus | reverse complement strand
TGAGTGCAGCACCCTTCAGGGCTGTTACAGTGTTAATAAAGCTGTTTTCCCTGGGACTGCTGGCTCAGGTGTCCTCCTTAACCCTTTGCTCTGAGGGCTGCTCTTCTGAGAGGACNCTTTGCTCTGAGGGCTGCTCTTCTGAGAGGACCCTCGAGTCCTGCCCACTCCTTCCAACCCCACCGAGCTAAGGAGCTTCCCAGCCCGAGGCTTTGCCTCTGCTCGGGAGGAAGCTCCCTTGAAGTCGAGGTCGCCTGAGATTGCCCACGAGGCTAACCGGGACCAGAGAACAGAGGCAGGCCTAGATAAAATTGTGCAAACACTGCACAATAAACTTGTTTTCCAAATTTGGTGGCAACATGCATTGCACATGATGGCAACCTGAAGAAGACTAAAAACTTCAGCCTCAATGACCATCAGAGAGTTAAAACAACCACCCAGCAACAGGAGGTGCAGGTGTATTACAAAAGATAAGCAGAAGAAGGGGGGGAAAAAGAAAAAAAGTTTGCCAAACAGAGACTGGAACTGTATATAAGCTGTGCTCTAATGGGCACATTTTGCGAGCCTGGTGGAGAAGAGCTCCCCGGCTGTCCAGCGCGCTGTTTGCTCACTTTGCCACATGCTAATTTAATACATTCATTGTTAATTATTCATTTAGATTGGCTCACTCATTTTATTACAGCTGTGTATAATACACATTGTTTTTACTTAGAGCCTGAAGTTTGGAAAAAATGTGCTTGAGTCCCCAATTGGAGTAGGATTGCTGTGTCTTCATCACCTTGTGAAAGGATATTAGTTTCCCTGAACAAAAGCCACACACCAATGCAGAATAGAAAACCCAAAAGCCCAAGGCATCAAATGTATAAGTCAGATTGAATCTGAGTGGGAAGATTCCTCAGTGGCCCAGCAAAGCTGAATTTAAGAAATGATGCATGAAATACCACCAGTATACAATACTAAAAGAACAGACTAGAGGCTCTTCTGGCCCACCTTCAAGACCTTCCATCATTCTGTGGTGGTCAGCTGTCCCATACAGCTCAAAAAGTTTTCCACAGTAGAAATGGAGCTTTCAAAACCAAAATGCCACAAAAGCTGCTTTGTTCCCAAGGAAAGTTATCCAGAGGGAAGGCAAACTTTCACCAACAAACACAACATTGTGAGTCTTAGGATGATGCACTAGGACTGCATGGAGCTGAGATGTCACCACCCCGAGCTTAAATGTAAGTAGGAGTAAAGGGAAAGATGTTCCAATATTATGTTATTTAAAAATATATATTTTCCCCTTCTTTTTTTTTGGCATGGTTCTTGTAAGGCTGCAGGATAAGACATCCAAGGTTTACAAACATTTTTATCAACTTAAAACTCAAAAATTTATGCCGTATTAACAATAAAAAAATATAATTACAGCTTTTGAATTTTGCACAATTAGTAAAAACCCATTTAGGAGTGCTGACTTTTATTCTGACATCACCTATAGTGGCTAAATTCAGAATAAGTGACTAGAGCACATTTTCAGTCCTCTGAGAATGCATTAATAATCTTCTTCTATTAACAAATCATAATTTAATTAAGCAGCAATGAAGTTAACAGCATACATTCTCATGAAGAATATGCAGTCTTTGAATTCTCCAAGGGTTGTCTCAACCTTACAAACATTTAATCCAATAGCTTGATAAGTGGGGTAAATAATCTTAGTAGTTAAAATGAACAATTAAGGTATAAAGTAATTTAAATATTTTTCACATGGAAAGTTTTCCTGAACAGCAATGCTAGATGAAAAATTAAGATTATTTTACATTAGAAAATAAGGCATAATTGACAATGTTGTACAGACCTCATATAGATGGTGACCTGGAAATATGATCTCATAAAAATACAAAAACAACATCCATATGATACTTCATATGATCACACTTTACTATTTCATCCTACTGAGAATTCAGGTACTTTTCTATATTTCCATGGATGCACATATCTGTGTTTACAGTTCCATTAATGGCTTATAAAAACTGCAACTTCTAAGTAATTTTTTTAAACATCATATTTAATATGAACTCCTTCTGGATACAGACTGCAATGGTAAAAAAAGTAAGAACAGCAAGCAGAAAAATAAAATTTAAAAAAAATAAATAAACTTTCCTATCAGCTCCTTAAAATTCCCTTCTCTGTACAGAATTCCACTGTCATGCTACCTGGAAGGTAATATATAATTTTTAAAATGTCCCAACCTTCTTTTGTAATAGTTCATATTTTCCAAAATGTTTGAAAATAATTCAGAATTCAAAATAGTTGTGCTATATGCACTGCTAAACTATTTCTTGCTCAGTTACAAAACAAGTAGTGTCATACAATTTTCTAGCGAGAGGGTTCCTTTTCTTACTGTAAAATAAATTTACATTTATTAGCTCCTGTAGTAAATAAATTGGTGACTGCTGTGCCTTGCCAAAACAGATTCCTCCACATCTCTGTCAGCAGTCATTTTTAAATCGAGGAACACATGTTTTTAAGCTGGGAAATACACGACACCTGAGTACATGAGGGATTTTGCAGTCCCGTGGCTCTTCAGGAAGCAAGATGTCAGTGTAAATATTATCACACAATTTTCTCCACAGATTGCTTTGCCATCCAAAATGATCCAATCTCTTGCAACTTCTTTGGGTAAGGGAGGTCTCTTTGGACCCAGAGTTTGTCACAGTACAAATGCATACTTTTGTTTTGCTTCTGTTACTTGGATGTGTGCAAGTTTTATAGGACAACAAAAGTAAATTACTTGAATAAAAATTGAGAGAAGAAAGACAAAAAATACAAAACTCCCCAGTGAACTATGCTATTTCCTAAGCAGCGGTGCTCAGTACTAAATATCACTTTTTTCAGAGGTGACAGCATGGAAAAAGGGAAAGAGACACCCTTGTGTGACACATATGAAACGTGCTATTGCAATTTTTATATTATCATATCACACCTTAAACTTCCATCCTTCAGCTTCCTTGCTTTAGCTCTATGTTATGACACCATTTTTACAACTGTTACTGCAATTAGAACCTAGGCTTCAATGGATTCTCCCACCGAGAGAAATTACTACTTGGGAATTAGGAGACCAGCATTAATTGTCAAAAAATTCTGATTAAAAATAACAAAGTAATACTAAGCCTACTAAAACTATGCATTTCCCATCAAAAATATAATATAGCACTGGACAAAAAATAATTCAATAACACATGAAAATATGAATCACTCAGAAACATTTCTTAATGCACATATAATATACTACTTTCCAGAAACAACAAAATGTGAGAAGGTACAGGAAGCAGAATGCCAAGACCAAAATCATAAGCCTTTACCATTTTTTTTTAATCTTCAGGATGAAGAAGACATTTGACAAGATAATGCAAGCAAATTATTGATTTCTATTTTTTTTGTTGCAGCCCATTTAGTTGTAATGTATGAATGATATACTTATGAAAATATTCAGAGAGTGTTAGCAAAATAAATAGAACAAACCAATTTGTCTTCATTTTCATTATCTAAAATTAAATACTATGTTTGAAGAATAACCAGGGCTATGTACAAGAAAGCCACCCTCAGAAGTTTAGCCTTGCTTTTCACTGTTTCCTCCTGTTGTGTGTACACATCCCACCTGCACACACACCACCTGCATTCCTCTTTGATGTTAGGATTCAGCAGAGTGCCAGTCTGAGTGCTTTCTAGAGCTTTAAACAAAATCATTACTCCCTGCTGAGAAGCAGCATGAACACAACAGTCTCATATCAACTGTGACCCATGCTGCAGACACTTTGGCAAATCTGTAGAAGAAACTGGGATGCAACTGGCAGAGTAACTGAGAGCTTTGCTGGTTTGGATGCTTTTACTTGACACCAGGGTATATTCAACTAAAGAAGGAATTCATAATATGCACTTGGAAAGTACAGTGAGTGGACCCAAATTTTAAAAATTATGGTGCTAAAAGCATGCATTTCGTCCATGATCTTATTTTCAAATTAACAGTCTGAAAACTGAACATATTTCTTTATGCCACATAGCAGTCATTCCACTCAGCAATTAGAGGCTTTGAGAAATTTATTCAGTGGAACAGAACATAAAATCTGGATGTTATTAAATCAATTAAGAAAAAAACCAAAACAGATTCTTTAAAATATACTCTTTCCATTAAAAAAATCTCCTGAGGAGCATCAACATTTCATTCCAAAAATGTTTTCTTAGTGCAATTTAAAAATACTCTATGCAATTCCCTCTTGAAGAGTAAGATTTTCTCCCCAATTTCATACTTGGTAAATAATGCAAGAAATTATCTTCTCCTTAATCCTTCAGACTCCCAAGCAGTACCAAATCATCTCTGCTTTACTTCTAACACTTTCTTTATGAGAATTATAGGCACATTAAATGCATTTGCACCCCCCATATAATAGCTCCAGCGATTCAAGAGGTAATTTTAAACATAGGCCATGACTATATTAGACAGTTTTATATAATTCAGAACCCTCTTTTGTGTTATTTCAAACATTTCATCAGTCATTGCAAAGCATTAGAAGAAATAATAACAAATGACAAAGACTGTGCTTGAGAGATTTTATGTGGGCTTGATGACTTCATAATCATTAGTTTCTGTCAGAGATTAAACACAGTACAACAAACTGATGCCTCTTTAAGAATTTTAACTACCACAACTGGGATTTTTTTTGGTGGAGAATAAAATAGACCTAACATTTATTTTGTCATTAAACATGCATTGTAACTCAACTCTACATAGAAATGTATTCATGGAATTTTGGACCAGACATTAATTTCTCCTACATAAACAGAATCAAGCTAAATCAAGCTAAATTAACCAATATATTTGATACGTGCTTTTGCCTTTGTCTCTATTACTTGGACATGTGCATGTCTAATCTTCTGTCCTGACTAGAAGAAGTTTCAAGAAGTCTTTCCTAAAGACAGACAGCAATGGAAAACAGGCAAAAGTTTAATTAAAAATTCAGTCATATCAGACAGTGAATTCTGGGTATGATTAGTGAATATGAATGTATGTGAGAGAGGGAGAGAGAACAATTAACAGATCCAGGACATTGAAGAGAATTCAAAAGAACTTCCACAGTGCCCTTCTCAATACCCCATAATCAGCTGTAATCAGCTTGAAGTTTGTTTCACTAACATTCCCTTCCGCTCTTCTAGTGGCCAGAAAATGCAATGGAAGATTTTGTGTGTGCAGAGAAATGATCTATCTGTGGGAGTAGCACTGACTATAGGAGAGATCTCTTGCTATGTTCAAATTTTTGCCTTGTGCAATTTAATGTCATGTGTGACTAAACATTGCACCTATTGACATAATTTTTTTGCATAGATGGAAGTTCTTTGGCCCCATAATTTCAGCTTAATTTGTACTAAGAACTCTTACATTCATTGCTCATCCTACTACCAACTGACTGGTTCATCCAAATACAGATTATGTTTTATGAAGCAAATAAATAAAAAGTCACATCATACGTCCTTTTATTGCCCCTGTTCAACTACAGCAAGTTGTATTGGAAGGTGATAATCCAGAGCAAATTTTAATGATTCATAATCTGAGCCTTTGCTCCAATCAAGTGTGAAATACTAATATTCAAGTGTGCTCCAATCAAGTGTGAAACATGAATATATTCTTCTGTGTGAACAGGAGAATACAATGGAAAAAAAAAAGTCAAGAAAAGCACTGTCAACAATTAAGCAAGTCTGCACCACATGTTATCTCTTGCTGTTCAAAGGAATAGTAAGGTGAGATCAGTGAAATTCGCTAAGGGTAATTTGGTTATTATAGGCAGTTCATTCAAGCACAACAAAAACTTATTTGCTGTTTCTTTCAGCTTTTATAATGTAAGATCAGTAATAATAAAAAAGATCAAGCCGGATTCTCCTCTCAGAAAGTTCTCAGTTTATGTGACAGAAAAATATTTATGTCAACTCTGTATCTTGTTATTACAGGCGGCTTTCTGACCTGTTGATTACAGGCTCTCACAATCTGTTACATTATTATTTTTCTGATTCCAGAATAGTCGACAAAGAATGGAGGTTCAAGGCAAAATAATACCTTAAATCTGCTGTGAAAAGGTTTCAGCATCACCTATTTCCAGAAGGTAAATGTGAATGTATTTTCATTGTGTTTTGAGAAAATGCATTAGTACAATTCTTGTTCTGCCTCTCTCAAAAAACCAAATATTTTTTAAAATAAGTCACATTATGAAGGGATGGAAAAACAGATAAAAGTAAATCACTTACAGGTATGCATCTGTACTAGTTGCTATCATCCTCCTGTAAAATAATTGAATTTGAGTGGATATTGTTCTATAGTTGAAAAATAATGTGTTACAGTTTTCTAGCTGAAAAAAGAAGTTGGGCATAATTTTGAGGTGTTTTTTTGTTTGTCCAGAAGCATATAAAGCATGAGAAAATTACAGTCTTCTGGATACTACAGATTGAGGATAAAATTTTAAAAATTCACATTTCACAGAAAGTCTCAGGAAGGAACATAAAAAAACTAATTGATTTGAAAAATATTGTCCATATCCTCTTTGGTATTTTATATTGGTGCATAACACTCACAGAATTTTAGTGAGAACTAGATATTTAAATACCAGTGAGAAATGGGGCTTAAGTGCCTTCTTCCTTTCCTATTTCTATTAATAAATTTGTTTAGCCAGCAGTATTTTCCTACTTTTTTTAAATAAGAACAGTAGAGACCTGACCTCCTCCTTTTATTGTTTTGAAATCTAATTCCAATCATGTTTAGTTCAAAGCAGTAGAGACCTGACCTCCTTATTTGGGTTTTGGGGGGTTTTTTGGTTGGTGTTTTTTGTTGTTGGTTGGTTGGTTTTGTTTGGTTGGTTGGTTTTTTTGAGCAGGATTTTATTTTGAACAGAATTTTTAGATCTACATTATGGAAAGCAGCACATCCCATTTCCATACACACTATTAATTAAACTTGAATACTGGGTGAATAGATTCCTTCCACTCTTAATTACTTGGGGCACATCTATGAAGAGGCGATCTAGCTGATTGCTTACTGACCTCAGGATCTGCATGTTAGACTGCAGACATGATTTTCTGAACTTGAGGAAAATTCTCAGCCTGTCAGTGGCTGAGATGTTCCCAAGGGAAAGCTGTTAAGAAAACTCTTGTTCAAGGACTGTATTTTGTAAATAGATTTGGGTTCTCAAAATAAGAGGAACAAATGTTCTGAATGTGTTTTTCTCTTGTTCCACCAATGGGACCAGGGAGGTGGTTCCCTTGGCCAATCCTGTGAACCTGTATAGGAACACTTTATGAAAAGGGCTGTAAAACCCAAATAAAAGCTTCTCTCTGGCTCAGAGGTTTTGCTGCCCCAAAGAACCTCTCCTCGTGTCCCAAACTCTGAGTCATACATCACAGCAACATTAGACCTTGCACATTGCCTGCTATTGAATGCCATGACTCCTTATAAATAACTCCAGCTCTTGAAACAACATGCGACCCCCTAGAACGCCTCTTGGCCTACCTTGAGGCCAACTACTCCTCCTTCCCCCAGGACAGCCTGGCTGTTTGCACCTTCCCATCACCCAGGAGGTCTCCCAGCCACCTCCAGGACTTTGAGTAGCCACCATATTCCTGTTTGTTTAACTTGCACATGACTGGAAGCAAGTTGGCAAAATTTTAAAGATCAGGATATTGAGAATGGAGAGGTAGTATCAGAGAATTACAGGAAAATTATTCTGTCTGACCTGTCTTATTCTAAAAGGTTGGCACCTGCCTTAGGGTGAAACAAAGATCTTTACTTAAGTTGAATATGAAGACCTTGTGTCCACACTCTGATAATTTCTGAAGTTTGTTATACTTTCAAAGTCCAACATGATTGAAATTAAGGTAAAGCCTTAATTAAACAGGATTATTTTTCACATCCTTAAGACAGAGTAAAGCATCATAAATTTCTTAAAGTTTTCTTAATAACCAAGGAATACCTTTCTTCACCACGCTATGAAATGTGGGAAGTTGTTTGGGATATACTTCTTGCTATAAAATATGTAGCCTTGCTTATACTGATCATAATTTAAATTATCCTTTTATGATGCAGCCAAGTAAACATATACTTGCTGCACCACATTCCACCATACTAATGGTGCACCACACCATTAATAAACTACTTATGGAATAAATTCTTAAAACCAAGTCTCTAAAAACAGCTGACAACTGGAAAAAAAATCATCATCACTGTGAGGAGTCACCTGAGATAGGACTGCTAGAGCATGTGACAGTTTCTGCGTACAGCTTTGTTCTATGATGCCCACAGCACACCACCAAACATTTGGTGTGTCTAAAACATTTATGAGTTCATGTCATTCAGGAAAGAACTGAGCTGTATTTTCTGGCCATACAATACAGACATTTGTGACAGTTCAGACTTCCTTTTGCAGTGTTAAAGGACCATTACCTCTTAAAAATTAATATACCTGAAAATTGAGAAAAATTAATATACCTTCAGCAAAAAATACCCTCCTGTACTCCAGAAATTGAAACTTACTGTTGGAAATATTCAACATAATTGCATTACTATATAAGCATATCTTCTAATTGGAATTTAACTTTGCAGTCTGGGAGCTCTGGCAGAAAATCTGTCTTCTAGGGTCAAAGTAAAGTGAAATTGAGCAGATCTGAGTATTTTACAGCTCTGTAAGCATGCTCATTTCCTAAATTTCTTGGAGTGGAAAAGCATACTGATGGTGTGTTAGAATTGCCCCCAAGTGCTGCAGATACTTAGCATCAAAATTTTAACACTTCACTGAAAGTAAAATGGCAAAAAAGAGTAATTTGGCGAAGTATAAAGCTAATTCTTCTAAAAATATCCTAGGATGTATCAATAAGTCGTCTACAGATGTGTAATCGATATCCTACATAGATGCAATGAAATGTACTCTGCAGATGAAGAAGAGGACAATAAGGATTTCAAAGAAATAAAAATAAAGTATCCTTATTTGGAAAGGACCCACAGGGATCATAGAGGCCACCTCCTGGTCCTGCGAAGGACACTCCAAAAGTCACAACAGGTGCCTGAGACCATTGCCCAAACACTTTTTGAATTCAGACAGGCTTGGTGCTGTTACCCCTTCCCTTAGGAGCCTGTTCCATCACAAAATTCTATTTGCAAAGAAATATTGAAAAAATAAGAATACACAAAAGTCTTGACTTCTGTTCTGTGACAAAAACTGTGCCAGTAAAAGAAGAAAGCTATTATTTCACACTCTCAATAAGGTGGCTTAAAGGTTTCTAAAGATATGGGAATATATTAAATAATATAATATAATAAAGAAAATTACTTGGGCAGCATATCTGAAACTGAGCTTGCTAGATGGAAGCCAAAACATAATAGATTTAAAAGATTTTGTTTTTTAAAAAGATACATTTCTAATCTTGAGTAGCAATCAAAGATACAGAGTGAAAAGATTCTATAGACCTACTTTGTGCAAAATCTCACAGGAATAGATTATGTTGGAAGATTTGCATACATAACATTCTGTGAAACTAAGTGATTTTTTTACTTTTTCAATATATCAGCACTACAATAGACATAAAAATTAAAATCACCATTCTCACTCAATTAAAAAGATTAATTTGAGTTTGCCACTACAAACTTCATTTTTAGAGTTTGAAGGAAAAAATCAAAACCATTATGTTAACTTTCCATTTGTGTGATGGCTACAGCAGAAGATGGGTGGCTATGACATCCAGGAATCCTAAACTGGCTCTATTTAATATACCAGTTGTTAATATGATTACATGTTATTAGATTATAATAAATATTGCATTTTCATTTTTCCTAAACTTTGCAACACCAAATAATAACAAATCTGGTATATTAGTTTTGGAATGAATCTATAGATTACTAGTATCTATAATTTCAGTTTTAATATTTTGAAGGTTGTATGGTATTTTAACATCTTCCTCGAGCTTAGATACGATCATTGTTTTGCAAGAGCCTGAAAAAAAACAAAGCTATAACATCATACTCTCAAGTCTATGGAGAAGTTTGATTCTCAGCATCTCATAATAAACAGTAATGAGCTACAACCCAAGCCCAAATGCATACCCTCACAGCTTTCAGTTCACAGGCTGGCAATGAAAAATAGATGTTGGTTTACAGGTTGTTATTCAAAGGTACCAGGGGATTCATCAGTGATCCATAAACATGTGGGGCATGAGTCTAGTGAGTAGACCCTAGACATAATAGTTAAGGCTTCTTAAAGAACATCCTGGAAACTGAATTCAAATAGCCAATTAACAAAGACAAAAACTAAAAAATCAACTAGTAGAAAGGTAAGTAATTTAGCACTAAACTGAAAAAAACCCCAAAAGACTCCACAGCAATAACCTGAAAAGCTCAGAAAGCAAAATGAAAATCTTTATCTTTTATGCAACCATAAAATTCCACCAAATGTAGACTTCTAAATTTGTAAAACATATAAATGAGTCTCTAGTAAACATCTCACAGAGCAATATTCCTAACTTTAAAATTAATCAACAGGGACAATAAAAAAGATAATTTGGTTACAGACTGCCATCTGAACAGATCTGTGTATAAGAGCTGAAATAAGAAAGTTCATTGCTATGGATGGATGATGTGTCAAATCTCCACAATGTTGTATATATCAAATATTAGGAAGAGCATGGTGTAGCACGTATTTTTCTCATTAGGAATATAGGAAACCAGCTAAGCACATACCCAGCAGCATCTAGAGTAAGTTTACTAGGAAATAATAATTATCTTGAATTATTAATAGGAATGCCTCTAAAATACATTGCTGCTGCTCTCTAATAGATTCAGTTCTGAGATTCTTAAATTCACTATTATGTCTTTACTTTTAAGGGGTAATGGAGAGCTCTAACATGGTTTTTAATTACTTAAGACTCTAGAGCTTACAAAAATTTTGTTTTCTACATTTTTCAACATAGCATGAGGACAAAAGTTAATTAGCTGACTACATTTTCTGATTGTCGTGAAAAAGCATATGCCTCAGTCCCCAAACAGTTTCCTCTTAGTAGATTAAGTTTAAATTTAAATTACTTTTATTTATATTAAGTGTTTCCTATCTGTCTTTCCTCCTAACCACACAGGACTCCCATTTGTTGTGTTAGTACCAGTTCTGTAATTTTAAGATCTTTTTTTTTGTAAACTAAGCATTTATCAACTTGGACTATTTGCACTTCTTTCACTGGATTTTTTTTTTACTGCAGCATTTACATGCCATCTCTGCTATGGTAATTTTATATTTTATACATCAAT
>VWYI01003188.1:0-10661 GCA_013399455.1 Anthoscopus minutus | reverse complement strand
AATATATTGAAGAGCTGTGAATGAGCTTTCTACCCAAATATAAAAACCAGCTGGAAAAATCAATCAAGTGGAACTCTTTCTTTAATTATCTTTAATCAGAACAAACTGTTGCTCCAGCTATAGGCAGAGGTTTGCACAGGAAAAAAATGTATGTCTTTTTAACATCTTCAAACCTGCAATGCTTCTTACTGGAATGAGTTCCAGAAGATCCAAGAATAGCCAGTGTCAGCTGGCTTTTATCTGAATTTATTTAAATTGAAAAAAACTGAAAGATCAAATATTTCTACCAAATTATATAGAAATTTGTCATCTTGAGAATAAGACATAAAATGTAGGTACCCCAGGACAGCTGTTTCTGTTCAAATAAATTTAACAACAAAAGATACAGGTTTTGCTTTATAATCATTTTAGTGCAGTTAATTATGAATTTTTAGTTCAATTTATTATATATTTGGTCTTGTATAAAAATTATAAGTAGGAGAATATCAATCACGTCTAACAAATTACAGCTCCAATGCCCAGAAAACTCATTGAAATGAAACTGGAATTGAATTTACCAGAGCTCAGGTCAGTAAAAAATTTTGAACTCTTCATTTTCCTTCAATGTAATTTCTGTNCTCAGGTCAATAAAAAATTTTGAACTCTTCATTTTCCTTCAATGTAATTTCTGTTGTTACTCCCCATAAAACTCTGCTTGAACTTTAATGTGAGCAAGTATCCAATATGTATCCCTCAGAAAAAGCACAATTCTCTGCTGATCCAGAGTAACATGAAAAAGAACTTCCAAGTTGAAGCAGAGCCACACCAGAGAAAAATGCATAAAAATAAGTGAAATTCAGATTCCATGTGTTTGAAGGCCAGACTGTCCTGCAGATTTAAGTGTTTGTTTATAGAGTGGAGATGATCAAGACAATGTAAGATTAAAAACAGACTTAGATTGCAAATCTCCACCTAATGGAATGTTATTTGAATCTCTCTTGTGCCTATCCAAAGAAATTCTCATCCTGCAATCTATCCTTTGGAGAATGTCCTGTGGGGATGAAAATTTGCTGAAAATAGTGAGGGACTGAGCACAGACGTGGTGTAGGTGTCCCTCAGGGATGGGAAATCCTAAAAGAGAATCTAGACAGATGCTTTGGGTGTGTTGCCCAAAGTATCTCAGCACTCCCAGCAGATTTTTATTCTGAGAAATTACAAATGACAAAAATTTCTCTTAAAATTCCTATTAGTGAATTTTCATGTCCTTTTATCTCTGCTACTAGAAAGTAGATCATTTTAAAAAGCCATAGCAAATGGGAAGCCACATCCAGCCATTTCACCAGAGTAAGGCTAATAAATTTCCTCACCACAAACATATAATTTATATTCATTATTCTCTGTGCCAGATGGCAGTTTTTAGGCTACTGCACATCATAATGATTTTGGAATACCAATAGTTCAGACATGTTTTTACTCTAAAATTGGTTTTCCCCCAGAAACCAGACTTTATTTCAATAATTTTTTCTCAGATGTTCTCTGTTCTTTCATTCTTTCATCACAGAAGACCTGAGAAGGTATTTGGTTGTCAAAGAAAATGAGTTTTAGCACTGACCACTTAAGCTGGGATCAGCTGCTGTGGGTTCTGCTCTCACTTCATGATCTTCCTCTAGAAAATATCTACACAGAAAACTATGCCTCTGACACAACTAAAGATCATTCTATTGATTTAAAAGAAACCATGAAAGCTCAGAAATTACTGCAGTCTGTGGGGAAGGGGAGCTTCTGTTGGTTTCTTTGGTGTTTTTCCTGCTAGCCTGTCTTGTATCTTTAACTGCTCCTTAACAATAAAGTACTGATTCATGTAGACAAAAAAAATCCCAACAAAACACCAAACTAAAAAACCAACCAACCAAAAAAAAAAACCCTAAACACACACACACACAAAAATACAAAAACCACCCAAAAAACCCTCAAAAAAACCCAAATAATCCTGAGCTATCAATTTAGCCAAAGAAATAATACATCTATATTTCTCACAAATGGTCTGCCAGTGGGTGACTATAAGACAACAATAAAAAGATAAAAAAGCCATCAACAAGCTGGACAACATGAAAAGGTGGCACCATTTCTCTAACACCCAGTACATCACCAGCCCAGACCTGGCAGCACCACTCAGGGAGAAGAAATAACTCAATCCCCAGTGCCAGGGGAGCTTTGGCAGTCCCAGAAAGCAGAACAGAAGAGATAATGAGATTTGCATTGTGCATACTCGACTATTTAAAAAGAAGTTGACATCAGCAACTCATTTTAGCCCAGCTTGTGAAGAGCTACAATTGCTGATAGCTGCCCGTTTGAGCTGGGACCCAGGAGTGCAAGTGCTCTGATTGACTTCAGAAACCTTCTTTCCTCCCAGTAATAATTAGAAATATTTATAGACACTCATGGGCTTAAACTTGAAAAGAAAATGTGATGAATTAGTGAGAACTTTAGCCTTGGTCCTCGACTCTCCCTTTATTTTCTTGATAAAATGTGATTTTCTTCAACAAATACGTTCCAGGGGTTCTGCCTGTTTTATACCCACATCGTGGCTGGAATTAGAAAAAGGATAAATCTCTACTGTTCATCTCTGGGAGTCCATATGTCATCTATATGAGCTGAGGGCACACAGAAATTCCACATAATTTAACAATTAATTACTTAATAGTTACAAGGGAGGAGGACACAGTCACAGTGGGGGCTGTTAATGGACAGGGTAACTTTATTCTTAATATTTAGAAATACCAAACAATTGCATGCAAGGTTCAAATCAGATGTTTTTATTACAAAATTACCAAGGCCAAAGATCATTTAATGTAATTATGTCTATAATATTATATTCTCAGAATATATCTAAACTAAATAACTGAGATATTTATCTAGGTAACAAAGTAGGGGTAGTGGTATTTCCCTAGTAACAAGAGAATATGGAAATTCATTAAAAATTAGTATGAGAGACGCTTGCACTTTAGTAGATTATATATAATACATGGTGTCTTTGATCACACTATTATTAAAATTAACACATAAAATTGTTGTGTTCTCAAACTCCGTACTAGGGAAGATTATAATTTCCTGACACAGATAACCTGCTCTGCTCTGCTCTGCAAATTCCCCCCTTTCCCAATTCCCTAAGAATGAGGCCTCAGCACACTGCTGTGTATGAGCACAGAGGCAATTTGGGAAAAAAAATTATATGGAAATCTTGATAAAAAGTTTTCATATGATGCAAAATTTGTGCTGCAAACAGTCAAGAACAGATCAGCTGTACTGCAAGGATCACTTGTTTAGTTTGAATCATTCACTGCAGAGGTTTATAAATACTTTGAAATATAATACCTGAATGTTAGGAACAAAGCATGCAGAATATACAATCCAAAGAATAGGAGCCTAGAAAAACAATTCTGGAAATGGCTTAGGAAACTGCAGCTTCTTAACTAAGATGATACATGAAGACCACTAATTCAGACTTTTGTGTATAATCTGGTAAATAACAAGCAGGAAAAAGGAAATTGCAGTACTTGTCACTTCCTTATGTGGACAAAAGCTAATGTGAAAAGAAAATGTAAAATGTGAAAAAAGCGTGAGGGAGAAAAAATCTTTTTAAATTTTTGCATTTTTATAAATGCAAAAATATCCAAATAATGTAAAAAGACCCTCTAAATGAAAGATTTAGGACATTACATTTATCAAATTTCTTTGCATAAACGGTACAGAATTATGGTTCCTGATTTTTACACCTTTACAGTGAAAACACTTCAGAGAGCAGCTGGTTGTCAAATCTGCTATGCAAAAAACCCCACCAAAACAAACAAGATCCCAATGGCTCATGTTAGAAAATCCTAATTATTAACCTTGCCATTGTGAAACAACCTCTCCACCTCTAAATAAATTAGAAATATAACTTCCTCACTTGCAGGCCTTTAGATTAGCAGCTGGCTTATGAATCAGCCAAGGAGCTTCTTGGTTAAGTAACGACAAAAGAGGGTATTTCAGGGACTGGCAGAAACACTGATGAATTTAAGTCATCAGTTTTTTAATTAGGCACTGAGACATGATGGTGCATGAATTATTATGGTGTATCTGTCATTTGGAGCTCACTAGCTACAAATAAAAAGGCATGACAGCGTTTTCTGATAATGATAAAGCATCAAAGATCAACATTAGCACAGCATTTGCTTACAGGATTGTTTTTAAAACAGCTGCAAAGAGTGAGATGGCCTCTGCTGGGGATCATTCACCAGGGTAAATAAAAATAAAACATCTGTGAGGAAAGGTGTGAGAGAGGTTATGGGAGTGATTAAAAGTGTGGAGCTGAGAGTTCCTTTAGGACAGCAACTTTCCCAATGACAGGGCTACTAAAGCTGGCACTAGAAAAGGCAGAAGAAAATAATCTTTTAAAGCTTTGTTGAGATCTGTAAGGAGCTGCTTAGGTCTAATTGGGTAGTCTCCAGCTTTCTGGCCTGACCTTTTGGCCTGTAAAGTCGATAAAGCATTTGAGTGGATATATTTCTTCCCTCCTCCAAACTGACCAGATGTCCTTGGGAGCCAGAGATGCCCATATCCTTTTCACAGAACCACTTTTCACAGTTCAGTGACAGCTGTTAATTTAATTCCTTTGGGCATTTGGGTGTGCTGCTTTTCCCAAGCTTTCCTTTTTTTGCATGCTATTTGATGCAAAAATCTCTTACCTACTAACTACTACCACTTGACTGATGAGTAAATCTTACTGCACAGAACTGATCTGACATGACTTTTCACATATTTTAGCAGAGGAAAATTAACTAATTCTCATTAAACAGGAGCAAATGAAGCAAGAGAACCCCCTCTCCAAACCACCATCCTGCAAGGCTTAAGGAAATATGGACAAGCCCTTAACTTCAGTCCCTGGTTGGAAATTGCCTTCTCCAAGAATTAAAAGGCATACAACTCATGGTGCTGAGGTTCAAAATGGACAGAAAGACAGGTATGACACCTGAATGACTTTAAACATGTGGTTCCTGTCACAGGACTCCACAGGACACTTTAAATCACTCAGGGGGAGAAAGGCCAAGTCTGTACAGAACAGGAATTAATGGGGAAAGCCATGCATAGTTTGGGAAGCCATTGTGCTGAATATTTATTTGTTTGTTTGTTTTGGTTAAATATCTGCTCAGTGCCCAACATTCTCACCCAAAATGTTGTTCACTGATGTTGCAATGTTGCAATAAGGGATTTAAAAAAGAAAAAAGCATTTGGAATGTAAAAGCAATGGAATAACTGCAATTGCTGCTGATGGATGGAGCACACCCTACCTAACAGCATCATTGAAAAGAAGAGCATCCAATTCCTCTGCTTTCTGCCAGCATGATTTACACTGGACCTTGTTTTGTCATGGGTAAAATGCACAAATTTTACCATATATTCTCTAAATCCTTTTAAGTACCAGTACCTATTTGAAAAATCATTTAACCAAGAAGAATCTAGTGAAATTAAAGCATCTCACTATACTACAACACTATTATTTTTCTTGGACCGCCATTAACTAAATTAATTACCTTGCTGCTGAGTTAATTAGGTAATATTAGTACATAAATACCCCAACTAATTATTCTAAGCTAATAAAAAGACAAGTGCTGTCAAACATGTCAGACACAACCGTATACATTGAATGTAAATTCTCCCATTTGCTTCCCAATCCAAATTTAATTAAAACATTGCAAACATCAGTCACTCTCATAAATGACTTTTACAGCATCACAAGCTAATCATTTCAGAAAAATAAATGGAAAGACAATAATCCCTTGCATAATTATAATGCCAGCTAGAAGGAAGGAGTTTAATAAATAGCTCGTCAGGTTCAGAATTTTCACATGAAATGTTCACCCACCAAACAAGTGTATCTGCAGCCTAATGGCCTGAAAATGAGCCCGTAAAGATATGAAGGAAACATACTTTTTTATTGGTCTTCTAATTGCTCCTTTGGGCTACTTCTTTCCTGTTTTCCAAGGACTCATTTTTATAGCATTAGTTATTAATGCAGACAAATGTTATTAATGAAGGCAAACCTTGATTGCTGTCAGCTTTTGGTCCTCAATACTGTCAAGTATTTTTTTAAAATTATTTTATTATTTTCAAGAAGTTTTATTGTTTTAAGAGTGAAGACTCAACTTTATTAGGTTTTGCAATTTAATGGCAGTGTGATTTACAAGATGAAATTCAAAGATTTAGGCCAACATTAGTCATAATTCAGAACTAAATGTACCACCTAGAAGTTTGCAAAATGGATAAGAGTTGATAATAAAAGCTTGATAAAATATTTTTAAAGGTGGGGGGCTATGCTTTGCCTTTTCCCAATTTGGAAAGGAGTTTTTCTGACTGTTGTGAGTTCATAGCCAAGAGCATGAAATGCTCTTCATTCATTTAGGAAGGTATCTTGAAAGTTTGCAAAGAGAACAAGCCTTTTTTTCTTTAATTAATATCCCATGTCTTGGGGTCCAGTAGTTTTTTCAGCATATCTCTGCACCCACCACTTAATGAATTACACAAAAGGAAAAAACAAAAGAATTAACAATTAAACACTACATGAACTAGGTAAAATAGACCTATCAAAAATACATTTAAAGTAACATTGGGAAATTCCTGTCATTTCTGTTAGGAAAATACTAAACATGTTCAGCAAATATATCCAAGATTTCCATTAAGAGTTTTAATTTGATTATCTAAATGAGCAAACTATTGCTTGCATCCTTTTGCAAATAAAAACAATTAAATTACTTCACTTAGAAAGAATAAAGTACAATCCTTCTTGACCTTATCTTCTTTATTTCTGTCCTTGTCTCATCAAATTCTATTTCTGTGATTTGAGAAGCTTAAATCTATTTAAAAGGCCAAACACATTCTCTGGTTGTCACTGACATAAACAAAAATAGGATTTAATTTTTCTGCCAGCACTGCTGAACTTTTCAATTTGTGACTTAGTCTGGGAAGTTTTATTCATTTTTTTGAGAGTGTGGCCCTGTGAGCAGGTTGCAATATATCCCTTCTCCCCAGAGCCCAAATTTTTTGTTTGAAACCTTATCACAAACCCATCCTTACGTGTATTTTAAGCAGCTGTGTTATTTAAACAAGAATTTTATTTGCTCATGGAGAATCTGAGGATCAGGGGATTAAGAAGAATATGGATGGTGGCAATGTCGAGGCAGAAAGATGAAACTGCTCACATTAGCACAGAAAAGCAACAAGCAAGGGAATTTATATTTGTCAGGGTAGTGAGGTTTGAGTCATGACTATTTATTGTCCTGTGGGGTTAAGGAGGTGACCCACTCACTGCTTTCTAATCAAAGCATGTCACCTCTTTAGCCAAAAATATCCCAAACTTTATTTATATGTCGTAAAGAGACTGGCATTTGACCCAAATTCATTTGAAAAGTGTTCAAATAATTCATCTTCTCTAGAAGTAAGGCTTTGTACCACCTTCATTAATTTGCTTTACGACAACTAAACAAGCATCTCTTTGAAAGTAACCTGGAAGCAGCAAAGATATGAGAATGAGACCAAAATCCACATGTCCCATCTCTCCAATCCCCAAAATGTTCTCTGACATGACGACCTCTGTGTTAGAGGCTTAAAGAGATGCTCTGCCAGTGACATGGCAAAATTTTGGAACAGGAGTTGTTTTGTTCTTTTTCCAGTTACTCAAGGTCTAAGGAAGATTTACTTACATCAATTTTTTCTGTTTTATCACCCTAAGTATATTAAGCTCTCCAAAAGGTGGCTTTTACTCCTCCCTTTTTAAAAGAGAGAGGAAAAAAAAAAAAGAGGTGACTGGAAGGAATGGAAGGAGTGGAGGAATGAAAATCTGACTTGCAGCAAGAGCGTCTCAAAGAGTTCTTCATCTTTTGTAGGTGTCCAGAAAAGTGAGAGAGAAAAAAGAAAAAAGATCAAGACTCAGAGGAGTCTTATTTTTTGCTGGTTTTCTGTATCCACTTTTGCAGAACTTTTTGTTAACCTTTTTAGACACATAATATATAAAGCTGGACGTGTGAGTGCCCTGAATGCTGAACCTCATAGCAGGGGTGGGAAAGCAGAGGGGATAAAAAGGACAAGTTTATTTATCAGTACTTAAGCACAACCAAACAGACTGTATCACATCATTATTCTAACAGGATCTGCCATGGACCACTGCCATATTTTTTTATGGAGCACAAGAGCAACTGAGAAATACAGACTAAATCCAAACTATTGTAGGCAGCGCAGTCCTGATTTTATCCTGAGTTTAAAGAGTTAAAAAAATGTATCAGGAGATAAAGCTCTGGCAGCACCAGACTTAATGGCATTTCACTACCACTCACTTTTCCTGTGATTATCTCAAACAGGCAGAGATGTGGAGCCAAACGGGGAAGCCATTTTCACTGGGCAGATATCAGAACAATATCTGCCCCACCACGTATTTATAAAAATCTCCCTGCTGTTCCAGGAACCACTTGAGCATGAAATAGCTGAGTTACAATAAGTTAAAATTTCTGAATTCCTGGCATAACTGGCTGCAGTAAAACCCTTCTGCAGAAAGTTGGTAAAAAATATTCTAGCATAGAGCAAAATGAGGAGCTTTCACTTTGTGCTGCTTCTAATACATCATAGATGTGCTCAGCGCTGCATCTGAAAAATCTAAAAACTGTTTCTTATATTATTTTCTGTTTTTAAGTTGCACACAAGTCCTGAATATATTTTTTTTTTCCAAAATCTTGCACTTTCACTTAGGTAATTCAAAGTTTAAATCAAGACTGCTGCCCTATGTAATCACTTGCATGAAAGAAAAGCAGCACCTCAAATACTTTTCCTTACCAGACTGATGCTCAGTTCTGACAGGATATATTGCTCCTATTTACCAGGCAGAAAAGATTCACTGGGCACTTCTTAGTGATGAAATTTCATCAGTAAGGATTAGAAAGTTAGCTTTTTTAGTGCTTGGTGTCATCCAACTAAACCAAACAAAAATATTAGTCAGATTCCTATACTACATCTGCTCAGTAGTAATGAGGAAAAGACACTATTTTCCCATTAGCATTGTTCTTTCTAAATGCATGAGGGACTGCCATTGACATTTTCCTTCAAGAAAGAGAACTTCCCTTAGAAAACTCATTTATTTCTTCAACTAAAAATCTTCTTCTTAAATTGCTAATACTGGATATACTGGTTTGGTTGTCCTAATCTTCTAAGAAACTCAGATCAAATACAAGTGTGCTAAATAGCTTTGAACAGAAAATTAAAGGAGGAGGAGGAGGAGAAGGAGCTACTCTGGGCTGTTTCCAGCTGTCAAGCATCCAAAACAACTGTGGCCAGCTGCAGTCCCAGCAATATCCTGGCTCCTTCCTCAACCTTCCTTGAGCATCTCAGGAGTGGTTGAGATCCAGCAGCAGCACAGAGCTGCTTTCCTCTCTGGCAGGGTTTTGTGCCAAGCCCTGAACGAGTCACCACCCTACAGAAACAGACTCACCCACCTGCCTGGGCGGCCCTGGCCCCAGAGGGACACATTCCCTCTGGGACAAGCAAGACACTGGAAAAATTAGACCTGAGGAGAAACTGGAAGCTGCAAATCATTGTCAGCAACAGAGACAGGATGGAAGCAGCTCTCTTCATGCAAGGAGTGTGTTTGGGCACATTTGGGACACAAACTCCTGGAAGTTTTCTTGGCAGAGCTGATTCCTGTCTTTATGAAAGTGCTGGCATGCTGGCTCCCAGCTGGTGCCCCAGGACAGAGCCTCTGGAGGCACCCTCAGGCTCCCACAGGACTGCATGGAAGGAGCAGGAGACTGATGGAAATCTCCTGCAGTGCTTTGTACATGCTGACAAATGGAACAGTTTCCCTGGAGCTGGGAGCAGTTGGTTTAACATTTCTGCATGGTGCAGATAGTGGCTTTCTGGATGTGCAAGAAGGTCCAAAAACACAGCTTATCCCATCTGGGCAAGAGAAAAGCTCTAAGAATGTCCAAGGTCTGAACGGTGTCAGGGGAGAAATTCAGCTCTGAATTGAGGTGCAAATTTCTCTGAACAAGGCTATTAAATATGAGAATATCTCTGATGGGCCAGTTTTACTGGCACTTGAAGTATTTAGGGTATGATTATTTTTGTTCAAAATGGAGGGTTTGGAAGACTCTATGGGCTGTGAAAACAGATATTAAACAGGAAAAGAGCTTTGTTACTTTTAGCCTCTATAAGGATATCAAATGTCAAGTCATTTTTATGGTAGGAACTGTGCAGTGAAGGGATTCTTCAGGTGAGATAAGAACAACAGAAATGGAATTAGGGCCTCCTACTTCACTGTTAGATTACTTCAGCTGTATTTATTCCATTTATTTAAAACTGCCTTGCATCAAACCTTCTGTTGCTGTCTGTGTGCCAAAACCCTCTAAGCCTTGTGCTTCACTGAGCTTTGGAAAACACAGACAGAATTCTGACTCCAGAAACTCTTCACTCTACAGATCCAAGTTACTGACATTTCTAGACCTAAATATGAAATACATTCTGCAGCTATTACATCATATTATATTGCATTATAATGGCATGTTATGTTTTATTTCATGTTATATGTTATGTTACATTACATTGCATTATATCATTCTATGTTATTTTATGCTATATTCTATTCTATTCTATTCTATTCT
>VWYI01003178.1:0-10410 GCA_013399455.1 Anthoscopus minutus | reverse complement strand
GTTGGGCTCAATGATCTTGGAGGTTTTTTTCCAACCTAAATAATTCTGTGGAGAAATATTTTAAAATAAATATTACAAAAATAAATATTATAAAAATCACCTTTTTTTTCAACATTTCATTTGCTTTCATTCTTTGCAAAAAGAGTAGAGAGCTGGCTATGAGCAAAAGTAGAGGTAACTTCCTTTGTTCTTCATAAAGTTGCTTTTTCCTGGGCCTCATAAATGAGTCCAAGGTAAAAAACAGCCTTCATGGATTCAAGTTTTATCTTTGCAAATTATTTCACATCAGCTAGCAGGATGCTAATGTGCAAAAAAAGACAAGAACAGCGGTTGTTGCACTGCAGTTGAGTTTTATATGTTGGTCATTTGCAGCTGGTCACCTTTTCTTTAGGGAAGCATATCAAGGTGGGTTTGAGCAGTGAGAAAATTGTACTAAATAGGTGTTGAAAATATTTGTGCAAAATATTAAGAGCTTAGGCTGATTCTTGTAATCAATCTTCTCTGTGATTGCTATTCTCAGAAATAGTGCATTATCTCTTACAAGATTTGTCTGGATGTGTTCTTACTTTGGCTTAAATAAAAGTGTGACTTTCAAAAAGAAGTTTAATTAAGATGGTATAAAACCCCTTACAGATTCTCAATTAGGACTAGACTGAGTTAATGGGGTGTGGGTTTAAGGTTAATTGAAGTAAAATTTCTTAGGTAAAATAAGAATGCACGTGAACTACTGTACAAGAATATACATACTGCATCAAAACACGCATGCAGGCAGGTCAATTTACTTGTATTAATATTAGAGTAGAAATGTCAGTGTGTTTTATTGGGTTTTTTTATATGCCTTTCATGAGACTCCTTGTAGTTTTCCGAAATTTAAGATGAAATATCCCCTTGTTTCCTATGCTCTCAGGTTTCTTGACAAACAGGAATGACCTCTGATAAAGTGTTTGAAGTTTACATCTGCCAAAGATGAACTGCAGTTTCTAAGCATAACAAATTAATAGTTTTGCTTTCTTTCATCTTGTTGCTGTGCAGTCACCCTTTGGTGATATTTCAGCAAACCTAATCATATATATTTAGAAGATGCCAAGAAAATGGGTACTAGGAAGTGTTAATTGCTCATTCCGTGGATAGGGCCATCCTTCCCATCTTTAGATGCTCGCTGGTGGGAAGGCCTAGAGATGTCTCTCTTGATCCATAGTGGCAAAGCATCAACAGTTCTGAGAACATGAGGTGAGAAGGGCCACCTTAAATTTTGAGGGTGTTATCTGTAATAGCACTTAAGCCATTGTCCAAGGTAGTGTAAAAGTTACTCTTTATACAGAACAGCCTAATGTTTATGTACTCTTCAGAAGCTAAATACTAAACTTGAGCTGGTTTTAAAACTTACGAGATTCTGACAAAAACAGGAACTGAGCAGAAAATATATTTTGCAGGCTGTTGTAAAATCAATCACAGGTGGCTGATCTGGGGAGACTGAAATAAACTGAAGTGAGTGATTGTAAACCTGAAGGAAGAGGTCAGATCATCAGTTTTCTTGAACAACAAAATTGAGGTGTGATGAGCTAGAAGAGAGAATAAAGTCTGCAACATGGAAGATCCTGGAATAGTAAATTCTTGAATTGTGGATGATTTGGCAAGTGTAAAATCTCATAGGCCAAATAGATACGTGTACTGTATATGTGTAAGAGAGGGGGGAGGATGGGAGAAAGGGGGGTGAAGGGGCCAGATATGAACAGGTCTGATGGTGGATTTCTTAATCCTGCCCATCCTTCTTTAAGGACTGCTGCCATTCCCATAAGAAACCAAGAGGCATCCTTAAAATGTAAAATAGAAATGATTGAAAATGCTGGAAATGCTATTTAAGTGATTTTAGTGAATGAGGCCATTTTAGAAATTGAAAGCAAGACATCAGTCTCCCTTTATTCCAGTATCTAGATGAGATAGATGGGTGACAGATGATTTGTCTTACTAAATGATATCACACTGTTCTTGACTGCCATAGGAACAAGAATTCACAATGTCCATAGAGCCCTGCCTCTGCTTGGGGTGGGATGATAGGGCAGGGTCTCTAGGACTGGGGTGGTGCTAGAAGCTGCAGTGACTGAGATAATCCAGGTTTGGAGGAGTTGACACAGCTCCTACTTTATTTTCAAATCTTTTGAGAGTTTGGAGTGGAAGCAGGCTCTGTTATCCTTCCCTGATGAGGGCTGACGGTTTCTTCTGTGATTTTCTCTAGGTCTGTCAGTCCTGGCTGTGGTCTCTTTTACTGAAAGGACCAATTAAGTGGCTGAGTATTTGCTTTTCTTCCCAGATGGTTCCCTCTGGTTCCCCCTTCCTACAGGAAGCAGTCTGTGCTGTAGGAGAACGTGCAGGAGCACAGGCTGTGATCTTGCTCCCTTGCCGCTCAGCCTGTTGTTGGAAGCTGCGTTAGTCATGGGACGTGCATTAACAGTGGTGGGCAGGAAAGAACAGAACTGGGGCCAGGTGGGAGCTGGGGACAAGAGAAACCACCTGATGTTGTTTTGTGTGAGCCTGGCTTGTTCCTAATCCTGCTGTCTGTTCAGCCTTGGTGGTAGCAATAAGCCTGAGTACCAGCTGTGCCTTCTCATGGGCTACCGTGCTACTCTCAGCTGCTGTGAAAATGAGGTATTTCCATTTTTTCCTTTCTCTAATGAACAAGTGGAATGCATTTATGCTCTATGTAGTGATGCCTCCCCTCCTGTTAGCTCCATCTATGGTAAGATCCCTTTCAGTCCATTGCTTCCTTTAGGTCTAGCACCTTGTAGTTCAGGGAAAAAACTGAAAGTCTCTGCTTATTGACAAGATCTCCTGCAGCTTCCAGCTGCAGCACTGGCATTTTTATTCAGAACTTGGATTTCTGAGCATAGGCTTATTCACCTATTCAGCACCACTAGTATGGCCCCACAGAGATTTTCTTACTGCACAGAAAAAAATCTACTCTGCAAAATCTCTTCAGAATGCGTATTACAAACTTGCTGAAGAGCTATTATCTCTGTTTTCTCCAATTTTCTTCCCTATTTTTCAGAACTCTAAAAATGACAGTGGATAAAATGACCAAGTCATTTCCAACCTTTGATGTTTCTGGTTCTTCCTGGGGGTTCAGTCTTTACACTCCTCAGCTATACAAAACGCAATGCTCTCCTTTTTATTACAGCTCATACAGCATATCAGAGAGGTTGCCTGAGCATAAAAGGGTGCACTAAATCAATTCAGTAAATCTATAAAAATATATTTATCAATTTCTGGTGGACAGATCTGGTTTAAAGAGCATCATTTGCTACAGAGAGAGCTTAGGTAGGTGTCTGGCATGAATGAGTCAAAGTGTCTGAAGTTTAGGTAACCAGAAGATATTATGTATTTTCAATTAACAGACAGGCATTTTGAAAGTAGATATAAATGTCCTTTGAAGCTAAAAGGTTTAAATCTTTTTTGATACAATCCCTGAAATGGTAAGAAAGATAAAACCAAAACAAGCCTATCCTCTCAGTAATGGGAAGCAAACAGACATGTACAGAAAATAGTTGCTGTTATCTATGACATGGCCTTCAGTTATTTGGCTTGGAGCAGTCTGTCATATTTTTGTCTCATACCTGTCACTTATTTATTTGTTGCTCATGACTGACTCCCAGCACTGCATGTGATTTGGCTGATCAGGCTCAATCTGATGCAGAGCATTATCTTAGATACAGAGTTACTCATTTTGTCTGCTACATACACATCTGACTGATCTTCAGGCTCCGTGCTATGGCCGCTATGGTTTGTGCATTTAGAGTTCATGACATTTTCTAGAAAATTAGCGAGTTACTTTGTTAAGCACCTCATTTTGACTTTTCATCAAGTCCTGTTAGGTAGTTAAGCTTTCTCCTAAGTGGGATTTTCTGATCTCTGAGTGGACTGACAACCATCTTTAATGGGTAAGGAAGAGAATTTGGTTCTTCAGCTACAGCTTCACAGCTGGAAGCACTTTCACCCCAATAAATCTCTGCACAACACAAAGTTGCTTCCAATTCCAGTCACTAATTTAATCTGCTTCGAACGAGATTTGAAAGTTGCTTAGCAGCAAGTGCCTGTGGTGAGTGGAGAGCACCTGCCATGGCTGCAAGGCAGCACCTGCTTAAAGCAATGACAGAATTTTATGCTGTAGTTAGTTATACCCCTAGTTTTGTGTACTCTGCTTGCTATTGTGGTAGTTACTGGATAAAAGAATAGGAGCACATGTATGTGCTAATAATGTATGTTGTAACAATTTTACATATGCATACAACAGGGGGTTTTTATAGCTAGTATGTAATAAAGAAGCTTTTGCGTTACATCCTCTTTCAGGGAAAAGGCCTGTTCTCAGCTGTGGCTTTGTGGGTTTCTATTGTCAGTTTTTGTTGTTAGTATATATAGAGAGGAACTGAGTCAATGCTGTGAAACATAAATTTGGAACTGGAAGCAGTGACTTCAAATGCAATCATTTCCCAAGCAAAGACATTTTAGTCATATTCCGATCAAATTTAGTTCTGATCAGCCAGTGGATGTTTTTATTGCTGAATCCTACTTTGATTCTTAATATAATTTCAGATTGCAGGAAAACAGTGATTTTGTCATTAATTTGATCCTATTATTTGAAGTAAAACAGTGAATTACCAAAAGAAGCAGTTTCAAAATTGGATGATTGTTTTAAATCATTACTTTCTAGCAATTCCTTCTCATTCATCAATATTTTAGCTGGGCATTAATGTAATATACCTTGGTTGAAATGCTATCTGTACACTTAGTTTATAGCTTTTCATCATACCTTAAATGTAATTCTGTCACTGTTAGGCAGGATCCTGCATGGCAGAGAGCTGAGTCAGAGAAAAATATATCTTTTGAATAAAGGTAGTCAGGTGCTTTTTGAAAAGCCACCAATCAGATAACCACTCAGATAGTTGCCTTCTCCTGTGGGCTGGGAGTGCTGAGTTTAACCAAATACATTTATCCTTGAAATAATGTTGCAGGTGTCAGTCACCCAGGCTGGGGTCATTTTGTCCCATATACATGAATTGACCTAGGCTTGTCCTGTTCCTGCACTGTCCTCCAGCAGCAGGATGCCCTGGGACAGAGACTGGACTACCTGGATCTTGAAGTGTTACTTTTTTGAGTCTTCTGTCGTTTTTCTAATCACATCTTTCTTCAGACTTGAGCATTGTGTTTTTACAAGATGATTCCCTTGGCTGAGCATCTTCAGTATGTGTGTATCAGAAGGAATGCTATAATTTTAGTCTTTGCAAATGATTTCAGATGTGCTCCCAAATGTACATACTTTGTGTATTTTTACTTTTGTACAGGTGCTTTTAAATAGCAATTTTAACTCATTTTTATTTGTGGATTGAAGAATGCAAGATATAAAAAGGTCATTTGGTGCTCAGACCAGTTGCCTAAATGAAGCAACTAGAGCCATTTCAGATGCCCTGGAATATTTCACCTGGCCACCAGCTATTAGTCCCTGGGGTATTCTGTGTGTGCTTTGTGACAGTGTGTCAGCTACGCAATGCATCTCAAACAGCTTTGGAAGCACCTGCTTAGACAACCAAACTGAGCTCTTTTTTCATCCAGGGTTGTCATCAAGAATTGTCATTCTTGTATTCTGAAAAGATCCAGTCACGTTAAGTAATGTGGGAATCTCAGATTCCTCAGTAACTACAGGTTTTTGAGGGTCATTTGTTTGTGTTTTGTTTTGAACAGCAGAGAGTGAAAGTCCCAGTGATGGTGACAATCTTGGACTCTGGCAAGGCGTGTGTGTCAACTCCTGCTGTGATTAACAGCGGCTGCTCAGCAGCACAGGCCCAGGGCTTGTGGAACATGCTGTACTCAAATTATCTTAGGGCTTAGAAATGCCCTCCACTTGCCATTTGCAAGCAGGGACAGACAGAAGACAAACATTTCTTCCCCTAAATATGGAGCTTGTTACAGCTTAGTTGCTTGGCAATCCACTTGTCTGTAAAATAAGCAGACTATTAAGCAATGCTACTGGTTTCCTTCCTTCTATGGCTTTGCAGGATATTCTGTGATCTTTGTACTGCTCCAGCCTTTGCAGCCGTCTGTTTAACTGCAGTGAGGATATTGTACTGCTGCCATGGGTCTGTCTTTGGGGAGAGAAGCTCATTGCATTTTTAGGTGTTTCTGCTGTTTGTTTTTTCTGTATATGACACTGCATTTCTATTCCCACCTCTTCCCTTTCTTCTTTTAAGCTTTTTGTCAACATGTTGCTGCTGTCTATAATTATACTTAGCACTGGGAGGAGACACTGAGTGAAGCAACTGCCTGTGTCTTCCTTGTAGATTTTCATATATTAATGATTGCTATGTCTTAGTATAATGATACATCTAGAGACCTTCATCATTTATTTCCCTTAGACTAGAAAAGAAATTATTCTTTTTCAACCCTGTTATTGACTAAATAGTGATTCTAAGTACTTCCTTGGTGGGGAAAAATGGAACTAGCTGCTGTCAGAAAATACATCCATTTCCATATCAGATTACATTTTTATAGCATGAATTTAAATTTATTTCTCTCCAAAGGTTCTTGGCTTTAATTCTGTTATGTCTCCAGGGTGCTGGTGTAAAACAGAGTGTTCTTGTTTGAAATTTTTTTCTTGAAAATAACAGTAAACAGAATTTCAAGAAGATGGCATAATGTGTGAGAAAGGGTAATATATTATTTTAAAGTGTAAGAAAATGTTAGAAACTATACAGCTACTACGTATTAAAAATCCATAATATATAGAAGAAGCTAAAAATCTTTAGGTATCAGAGTGACTGGCTTATTCTCAGCATCTGCATTGTAAGAGTGAAAAGGTAGAAATACAGAGAACAGTAGTCAGTCAAGCAAATTATTTTTCTTTAACAACTATTTCATTAGTAAAGATTCTTATGAAGTATTTTAACTCCTAATGAAATGAACTGAGCAGATGCGCAAAATAAAGAAATTAGCTCTGAAATAGATGGATTTTGTCTGTGAGGCCTCTCTTTGCCTGAAAATAGGGCCTTGATGATGCTTTCTTCTGTTTAATGTAGATGACTGTAAACCATAACCAATGTGCAAGGGAAAAGTATCCAAGAACTGCTCATTCAGCATCAAGTACTTAATGGTCCCCCTGCATATTTTTCCACCATTATAGTGACTGCCTTCTGGAGCAAAATTAGCAACATAGCTTTACCTGGATGTGAGATTTTGGAATTGTTAACCCTACCAGGGAAATGGCAGATTGTTTGGGTGAAACTCTAGTCCTGTTAGCATCAGTTGCAAAACTTCCTTGGCTTCAAGATGAGCAGGTGGGTTTTCCCTGTGATTCCTGTCTGAGATCAAACACAGACTCAGTGTTCATCAGTGATTCTCTCTGTATAAGTTTTCCCTTCAAAAATATGAATTTACTGCCCGCTGTTTAACAATGCATTTTGCGATCTACAATGGAAATGATGCTGAAGTGATAAGCAAAATTAATTAGAAGAGATAATCTCAGATCACTTGTTACAGTTGGAAAAAAACAAGTATATTTCCAACCTGCAAGCCTTTCTGAAAAAAAAGGCATGTCACTGGCTCCTGTTTCCTCTTTGGACATCAAGTTTTGCTATGTTTCATGTTGTGGCTGCAGAGCTTTTATGATTGTGATAGATTGAAGACAGAAATGAGATTGAGAAAGAGATTACAATCACTTCACTAATTCTTTAGCAGATGTTGTTTCGTCTGTTCAGATACTGGGATTTGTTTAGATTTTCCTGGGTCTGTCCTTTTTATTTGGGCAAAATAACATATGAAATATTGAAATACAATGGCAAATTGCAAAAATTTGTAAATATGCTTAGATTGAGCAAAATGAGTATTTAAGCAAAGACTGGGCAATTTTGCTTGGCAAGAGCTGCTGAGTTCTATTAATTTCTTTATATACCTGCATTTAGTCCTGTCTCATGGTAGGTAAGCACCAGTTCCATGTACTGCAGATATAGGCAACATGCTCTGCATGCTGTCTTTTCATCAATATTTCAAATTGTATGGTAATGTGACTAAAAAAACCAAAACCAAAAAAACCAATGTTCCAGCCATTTCCTGGAGTCCCAACTCTCCTTGCAATGTGCATATGTGACTTCATTGATGAAGCCTCCTTTATTAGATAACCAGAAGTTACTCTTCTATTAGTTTTATATTAGAAAGCACCATTATTATGCTGCAGTCTAACAGCTGCACTTAATCCCACTTTAGAAAGTGGCTTCAGACCAGAGTAGGAATCTAAAAGTAGTACATCAGGATGAGCATAAAGAAAAGGAGAGCCAGAGTTTTGAAGTGCACTTCTGTCTCTTTAACTCTAGATTGTTTCAGTATGAAAATTGACATACTAGGCTGTTTGTGCAGGATTAGACAGAGTTTTAATTTCTGTTTGTTAGGTGTTCTGAGGATTAAGACAAAAGATGCAAGTGCAGAAGACCATGTTTATTAACTTTTTATAAAATCCTCATCAAAATTATGACTGTCCTCATTTGTCATGGGCTTTTACAATGCTGTAACTTACAAATTGAAAGTAGTATCTGTATCAAAATAGATAATACAAGCCTAGTTTGTTGGAAGGGTTTTTAATTTATTCTTGTATGAGAGGCCAAAATAGAGCAAGTACATTACTGAAAACTTTCCTCCAGAAGAGATAACATACAAACAGATTGGGAAAAGAAATCCCCATTGTAAGGCAGAGTATCTTTTTCATTTAATATGAAGAGTTCTCAACACAGTCTTTCTCTTCACTGGGAAGAAAAACATGCCTGTTAAGGCCTTTCTTTAGGCTGAAAATGTCCTTTTACTGTGAAACAAGACAGTAAATTATTCCATTTTTTGTGGTTCAGAAAAAGAGATGTGAAAATACTGCTTAAGGCCATGAACCTAAAAAACCACTGAGTGACTACGCTCAATGACTTATATGTATTACTGGGCACAGAGCTGTCCTGAAGTTTTTGCTATTGAAGCAAACAGCTTTGGAGCAGTTCTTGAATTAAACAACCAAAATCTCACTAAACCCCTCAGTTTAAATAATAGTAAAGGCAAATGCTTGGTGCTGCACACAAAGGTTTAGCTGCTGAGCTGCTGGTGGTATTAGAGATGGTAAGCTAAAACCCCGGGCTGGAAATGTGATCTTTGGAGTCCATCTTAAGCATAGATTATTCAGGAAACTGCCTGGAGAATCTGTGGCTTAGCATCACATGAAAGTGGAGGAGGAGGAAGGAAAGCTGAAGAAAGAAAAAAAAATACAAGCGAATTTTGGGTTTTCTAAGATATATTTTAACAAGTGCTCTTTTGGCATTAGAAGGTGGGTTATAATAAACCCTACTGTGTCACTCTTTGAATTGTGAGTCAGAAGTGAAGTTACATAAGGTGCAGCACATGTAATTGATGAGATGAACTCTTGCCATGCAGTTGTGTTTGCCCTGAGTGGTGGATACTGACACCTGCAGCTACATCTCTGGTCCAGGCAGGCCTCTCATGAAAGGTGGTGTGCCCAGGCAAGATAGTCTGCAGTTCTGTGATAGAGGAGCAGAGTCAGACCTCAAGCCCTTTGGCACTGAACTGGTTTTAACCTCGTTCTAAGTCTTTTCTGAAGGAGGGAGTGATGTGGCTCTCAGATTCCCTGGTAGTGCAGCTGAGGAGCTGAGTCTGTCGGGATGGTGTAAGAAAAGGGCAGTACTCAGAGGATTTTAACACAAAATCTAGGAAAAGTAGGCAAAAATAAGGCATGTGGATTTTCTAACAGAGAGACAGAAGTGAGGGCAAGCAGAAGGCAAACTCGGATTTCAGCATCCATCGGGTTCCTTTCAAAGTGAGGTTCAATAGTACAGAGGCTGCCCTACCTCAAATCAAAAGAAGTTGCTGCTGCATCCCCAGGTTATCCCCTTGAACTGGCACCTCTCCAGGAATCTCCTGCCTTCACCCCACCAGGCAATACAAAAATCGATATTGGACTTCATTCTTGCAATAGAGCCTTGGCAGTGATGGTTTCCTTTTCTTTAACAGGGTCATTTTCTTTCAAGGTTAAAGGAACTTTTTATTCTTCCTTTAAATAAAATAAACATCTGTACTTCCTGATTAGATCCCTTTGTCCTTCAATTCTGTTCATCAACCAATTCTTTGTAGTTTCTTCCCAGCTAACTACAGGGATATCTGATTTCAGGGAAAGCTTTGCAAAATAATTTACTGGGAAATTGTTCTGTATCAGTGGGAACTTTGACTAGAGTTTTGCCCATCAGCATTCATTATACATTTGGCCCATCATTGTTTACCATACCATTAGATTCTAGAAGTGGCAGCTGCTGCTGAACTCTTCAGGAATGGATGCTGTGTCTGACAGAAAAGACACAAACAGAAGTTTTGCACTCTGGCTCC
>VWYI01003166.1:0-21091 GCA_013399455.1 Anthoscopus minutus | reverse complement strand
GGAAGGAAGGAAGGAAGGAAGGAAAAATTTATTTGGTGGCAAGAGTCTTTTGTGTCATTATAAAAAAAAGGGTTTTCTAGTAGCCTTCCACATCTCTTCATAACAAAACCATAGCAACTCCCCACGCAAAGTATGTGAATGAACATGCTGATGAATGCCTGTTTTGTGGGGAATGGCTGGCAGTTTTGGAGCTGTGGCCCTGGCAACAATGATGCCTAAGTATTTTCCTGTAAGTACTGGAGCTGTCTGATTCTTGGAGTGAAGGAGCAGAAAGGACCTTTCTAATAATTTACCCTGACTGCCAGCATATTCCAGGCCATAGAGCCTCCCTCAAGCCTTGTCTGCTTTAGACTCTGAAATTGTGCTTGAACTACGAAGATGCTGCTTTTCAACATATATGGCACTGCTGTGAAAACATGCTTGTGAAAAATAGCTCATGTTTACAATTCCATATCAGTCAGAAATATCTGTGACCAGGCTATTAAAACATTTCGCAGCCTTTTGTTAAAGAAAAACCAAACGGCAAATAAACAAAACTAAAATAGAGCTAGTCAAAGTCTGTAGGAAATAATGGGACACACCTTTTATTAGAAATTCATCCACACTTAGGGAATACTAAAAGAGGTACTGTAAAATATTAATGCTTACTTTTGACAAAGATTAAAGAACTGAACACAACGTTTTGGCTGAGAATCCTTAAACATCAAAAATAGCCAAAGCTCATTAGTATCTGAAGAGAACTATAAAATTAAGAACACAAAATTTTCCTTTTTTATTTTCTCCATTTATCTGGAGCAGTAATTAAATTGCTGAATGGAATTGACTGAAATAGGTGAAAAAATTTAAAATAATTTGTAAAGCAAGGAGCTATGATTTTGTAAGACATACCTGTGTGACTCTACACCTGCAGCTAAAGGTGACTGACTAATGATCAACGTGATAATTTCTCACTCTCTGGATAGTTTGTTGGGGGTTTTATAAGACATAAGGGACCAGTTTTATAAATAATGGCAGACTCAATAACTAGGTACTATTAAAAAAAAAACAGAAACAAACAAACAAATAAATGCCTTGGGTGTCTCAAATCTTCATGTAGAAGATTTGGAAGGAATTGTTCCAGAAGACAAAGGACTGCAAAGGCTGAAAGGAGTTAATTTTCAACCTCAGCTTCTTCTAAAGTTTGACCTAGAGAATGTTTTGAACTAGCATGATGTGGCTTTCAGAGGTCAAATGCTTACAGTGACCACCCTCTTAATTTATCTGGCCCTTGAAATAATCTTTCGCAAGGTTCAGACGCCAGTTTTTGAATTCTTCTTATGCCTGGTCATTTTAGTCAAAGTCAACTCCTTTAGGGAATAGAAGTTGTAGCATGGACTCTATATGCTTTTTTGAGAATTTATCTTTAAGGAAGCATGAAGATAGCCTTTTCTGCATTCTTTTTGCTTTTGGGGACACCTCCAGGCAGTTTTCCCCTTCATCACATTACTATGGTTATGATTCTCTTCCAGCTGTTGACAATACAAGGATGTCTTTTTTCAACTGGATTAGGACAAGCACAGATTCTGTAAATCAGTTAATTTTTCCTGCTACCCTGTTCTGATGCCACAGTCTACTTTGTCTAGGCTTTATTTGTGGTGACATGCTGTTTTTCTTATTTTTTTCTCTATATTGTTGAATCCAAAGGTACTATAAATTTAATTTTAAAAATTAATTTAAAAATAAATGAGAACAACGACAAATTAAAGCTATCAAACTTAAAATATTACTGGTTTCTCTGAGATGCCACACTTAAAATTTGAGGGTTTTGTAAATACAGAGAGATCTTCTACCTTTAATGCCTATGGCTTTCATGTTCATCAGATGCAGAGATCCATTTATTACCTTGTAAACTTGCAGGAAATTACCTTTCTGCTATTATACTGTCACATAAAATGGTTCTTTATTCTTTCTCTCTGTGTCTCTTCTCAGTATCATTATCCTTTGACAGAAATGTCTCTATATTTCCAGTGTTCCTATAAAGGGTAAGTTCTTTAAGAAAGAAATTAGAATTACAGAAAACAAAATCAAAATTATTGGACGAAGAGAAGTGTTTGCTATTTAAGATGTTTATTAATGGGACATTAAAAATAATGTTTATTTTAAAAGTTGTTGAGTTAGACAAATAGAATTAATCGCAGTGACATTCACTCCCTGCAAATAATCAGTCAAGCTCTCATGTAGCAATGTAGGTCATTTTGACTAAAACTGAGTATCAAAAAAGGAAAATAGAGTAAATATGTAGATTAGGTGTTGAAATCAAGTAGGACAAATCTTCTGCTGGTCTAGTGATTAAGCTTCACAAAAAATCCTGGTATTACTTCTTCTGAGCATGTCTTGACCAGTCTTTTTGGGTTGCAACAACATGAAAGAGGAGACAATTCAGCCCACTAAAGAGAACTGTGCTTCATAACCGTGTCATCAGTGGGCATTTTTTCAAATTTCTCCTTTGGAGCACATTTAAGGGTTTATAAAAGAACAAAGCAGTGACAAATTTGTTCTCTTGATACTTGCTTGGAAAATTGAGTTCTGTTCAGTGTTGTGAACAGAACAGAAAGAACACAGTGTGAACAAGAACACCAAGACCTGAAAATCTCACTTTGATCTCTTTCTTAAGAACTAACCAGGAGCACTGTGACATTCTTTAAGGAGGCTTAATATTTCAAAAGTTGTAGTTGTGTATGATGGTGGCTTTTACAAACAATGGAAAAGTAGTCTTACTTGAAGTTCACAGCACTTTTCTTCCTCTGATACTACTCAGTGTGAATCCTCTTTGCTTTGCCAAAATGCTACTGGGGCCTCATAAACCAGGTCTACTGACGAGATCCTTTTACTTCTCCTTTTTTTCAAACCACATAACTACATGAATAAAGTTCTGTATATATGTCTAGTTATCTATAGGCTATGGGTCAAGCCCTCTTTAACCCTAAATTTTATTTCTATTATCTAATCTCTTCATGGTGTCCTGTTCAATGCTGGACATTCTACAGTCTTCAGGAAGGAGAATGAAAAAGGTTATGAAAAAGGTTATGAAAAAGGTTATGAAAAAGCACTGGAAGTTCTCGTGTGTGAGAGCTAGTAGGCAATATATATTTTGACAATGTCAGGAATAGAGCATGGTAAATAAAGTGGGAGGCAAAAACGGGTCTGTCTGCAAAGAGAAACAAAGGCAGTAGACTTTAAATTTTACCAGCTGAATGATACAATACAGTATATTTCTAAATGCTTGAGCCCAGAAAAGGAAATAAAATGTGAACTGGAGTTATTTTTAAGAACCCTTAATTTGTGGTCTTTCTTAAAGTCTTGGGAAATATTTTGAAGTGTTTTTTTCCTTCAGTCAGTTCTTCTCCATATCTTTTTTAAATGTCCATTTTGATCTCTCAATTGTTCTTCATATAAAATTACTGTTGCAGATTATGTGCATACTCAGTTTCTGCATAAATGTTTTGTAAATTAAGTTTTTTAAGAATTTGTGCTCAAACCAAGGATAAAAGTGAGCTATACTGACAAAGAAATTACATCAAACAAAGCAAGCTGGCCTTATCTGAGGAAACAATCTGTCATTATGGGCAGACTTAATTTGAATTATTGAAGTAGAATTGTTAGGTATTAAAACGACTCAAAGTGAAAGAGTCATACTCATTATCCTTTAACTGGAGTCTCCAGATGTTACTATATTTTCACACGACAAAAAGGTCTAGTTCCAATCCTTTTTTGCTAACTGGGATTTATCCACCCTGCAAGAAATTACTTTTCAGATTAGCTTGAACTTTATTATGCATTTTATCATATTTTTTTCCATATGTGTAACACAAAGTGAAACACTAGGATTTTTTAGTGAAAGGATATTAGATAGCCTTCCTGGAAAATTTCTACATAACTAAAGACCATCAAACATTTTGCTTTATGTAGGTTTTGGAATACTGTATAGAACTTCACTACAGAGTGTAGAATTCCATTAATAATGACATAAACCTTTACAAAAGGTATTGTCTACTGTGTTCCTTGAGTCTTAGCCCTTACAATCTGTCAATGCAGAATGGAAGTCTGAAAAACAGTTCTGACCACAGGAGAATTCACACTGCTTATGTAGACAACTTGACATGAACCAAGTGGATGGATAGTCCATGCCATCTTCCAAAATTCTCTGTGAATAGACTGTGACAAAATTTTCATGCCATCCAAAGACAGTCAAGATGAGTACATGTGGAGTAATGCCACACTAAGCAGATATCCTAAGGATACTTTCAGTAGGCTATTCATAATTTGAACAGACATCAGCTTTTGTATTTTAAAGAAAGAAATACCATGGCTTCCAGGAACTGCTGCTGTATTTTTGGGCTGCCATATACAATCAAATTGGTGGTGACTCTGTCACTTCCTCATTGGGCCTCTTAGTGATGAGTCCCATAATAAAGTCTTACACACTTTAAGTGTAATTCTAACAGAACCTCTGCAAATTGTCTCTTTAGGTATTTTCTAAAGTACACCAAAACAAAGTAATATCAAGTAGCTTTAATTATGATCTATTTATATTTTTAAGATATATGTGTTTGGAATAGCACACATTGCTCAAAGAGTTCAAATAACTGAAAAGCAAATTGTAGAGTTTATATAAAGATTCTGCAGACAGTAATAATTATAAAATTCTCCAAACCAATCACATTTCTTCACTCACAAACATCTTCTGGTACCTTGGCTAGCCAAGAAGCCCTAATAGATTTAATTTTAAAAAAAGTTATCTCAAATTTGAATTGGTTTTTATTTTGACTCTGTAAAATTGGTTTATTAAATTGCATTGTTCATAATATGCTTCTTAAAAATATTTTGTTCTCTGAAAGTCCTGAATGTGCCTGCCAAACTAATGAACAGAGCTTCCTAATGGAACATATTATTTCTGTAGCCTGTGTTCTGTGTTTGGAGCCAAAAGATTTTCAGAAGTTGAAGGTTTGTTTTTGTCTAAGAAAGCATTAAATAATTTTGATTTGGTTTATACCAGAAAAACAACTCTCCTGTTCATCCCTTGCCTTGATACAACAGCTTCTATTACATATGAGGCTTATGGTAACAGCATTTGGGAGAAGACATCCTTAGTGAAGTTTTTTGAAGAGGTTATTTACGTGAGCAGGCTACCTAACATGTATGACCCAAAAATGAGGCACAAAGCCTCTACAAGGTGGGGTTGAACTGGGGTATGATCCTTGTGAAATGTAGATAATTTATTACTTAAACTTCAGTGGTCTATGTTGAAATTACCATTATCTGAATCTATGACAATTAATGAAATAAGAAAAATATTCAAAGCTCTTGCATTCCAAATTATCAACACATTTCTAGGTGCACTAACACTGGGAATTATTGACTAACAATAAAGTACTTTTCAATCATGAATAGTTGTTTAAAAAGCTGTTAACTCATGCACAAGTAGTCTATAAATTAACTCCTAGAATTTTCAGCTCTGCTTTCCTGTGCCCATTATATAAATGTGTACATAGTCGTGGCTAGTTTTTGGCTGCTTTGCTTGTATTTGTAGTTTGTAAAACATTAATTTTGAGTCAGTTGACATTTCTTATTTCAGTTTATCTATCAGTAACTTGTCTTGCCCCAGCAGATCCAACGAACTTCATGGTTGTTCTTAGCAACTGATTAAAATACATGAGAATTTTTGAAATAGTGCCAAGGAATGTTAGGCACTAACTGTCATTTCTGAAACAGTCAGCAGGAAGATTAGATGATATACAAAAGATGGAAAAAATGTGAATTGTCCACTTAATCCTAATCTTAGAACACTGAAAATGTTTAGATGCATTAGAATGAGCAAACAGACCTTGGAGGTACGATACACACTAATGTCTTCTGAAAGCCATAATATTTCAGTATATTGTTAGGAGTATATGGGCAAAGAAATCTAAGAGCGAAGTTATTGTTGAAAATCTTGCCAACAGGTTCTAGACTTCTTTTTAAACACAATAAAAATTATAATTATCAATTAACATGATCTCCTTTTCTATGCTAAAAAAATTCTTTAGTAGTCCTAGAGCCACTTCTCTCTGTGATGTGCAGTAATGTGCACTGTAACACTGCAAGAAAAACAAAACTTCTCTGAGGTCATAAAGCATTAAATGCATTGTCTGTGAAGTTTTCTGTCTGCTCTAGTGGTGAAACTTACTTACAGCACTAATGAGATATGCTTCAAATAGAAAATGTATTCTTGAAAGAAAAGTGGTTTTCCATTCTGAAATTTTCCAGCAAACAAGTCAATAGTATAACGTCCTCAACACCAGGTCCTCAGATTTTCAAGACGTATGTTACAGATATGGAACAGGATATGCAACAGGTATTTTCACTCCACACTCAGCAGAATGAATAGTAAAAATAAATCATGTTCCCACTACTACTGACATTTGTATAACCATTAACAGCAGAACTAGTAATGAGACCTAAACTGCAAACATGATCCACATGGCAAGATACCATCTAGCTGTCCTCATGAATCTATATTCTTTTATCTCTATTGAGACTTAGATAGATAGATAGATCTTAATCAAATCATATGAGTTTTTCAGTGATCTAAAGACTTAGAAATGTCTGTATTACATCTAGAATTGAAAATAAATTGACGTATTGTACCTGTAATTCTAGACACTATGGTTATAATTCAGTCTTATTCTAATGGTATGGCTTCAACAGGCATATTAGTGGTATGTGGCATACCAGTCACCAGAAGCAGAGATACCACAACTGAGGATTGCTGTGTCCACAGATGCTTGGACTAAAATTATCTGAGATAAAAAGACAAATGCTGAATAATAAGGCTATTTGGTATTTGAATGTTTCAAGTTATTGACATTACTTTTTCTGGGTATTGTGTGTACAAGGGAGCAAAGGGTTTTCAAAAGTTTTTTCAGACACAGTTATAACTCCTTTTCCACCTTAATGAGGTTCCAGATAACCTAATAGAGTCACTGTAGTTACCCTGAATTTTCAGTGATCAAAAGATCTTTGATCAAGGCAAGTTGTTCAACTGCAATTTATAACCTAGAACACTGGTTTGTTCTTTGCAGATTCATATTTCTTACAGGCATGAGAAAACACATCAAAATTTTGAACTTAACTATCACTGTCCCCTAAGTCTAAAGACTTATTATGGAATAGATTGAAGCTGTTTTTGGAGCAATACTTTTAAATAAAAAAATCTCAGAAGTCCCTGGAATATAATTAAATATTATCAACTTTCTGAGATCTGGAATGTCAAAGACTAGCCATTCTCAAAGTATCTGAAGAATTCTAAAATGCAAAGCCCAAGGTTTTTAAATTATAGAAACATGTTTTGACAACTATTTCAGAGCTTATTTTTAGCTTCTGGTTTAGTTTTGGTGTTTGTTTTTTGTTTGTTTGGAGTTTTTTTCCATTGATCACTGCCATTTGATGGTGTTAGAGTAGTGGGTTTTTAAAGGAAAATAAATCTTTTTTCCAAACTGGGAAACACTAGGCCATAACAAAAAAAATGAGGAGAATTTATTCCTCTTCTCACCATAGTTTTTCATCGGAGCGATATCATTTCTTTTCTCAGTGATTCTCAGCATGGACACTTTGTCTTGATGTGTGACAATCTTACAATGTAGCAAATGTGCATGAGTCTCTCACATAGTTTTGCAATTTATTATGGATAATTATCTTCTAGGTGAGTGCTTGAGACCATATTATTGCTTCAAATTATGAGATGACTGACTATGCTTTTACATTTTAATTAAACATTTTTTAATGTAATAATTGTTGTTTATAAACCCATGAAATGTAACTCTTTGAAACTGTTGGACAAAGGTCTATAGATTCCATTGAGCTGTGTGACTCATGAACATAAGGGGAAGATTCTGGTACACTTGCTTACCACTTCAGCCTGTAGGCTAATTCTTTTAATTAACATTTTTAACAAATATGATCAATCTCCTTATTGGTACAATAGAAAATCAGATTTTTACGTTCAACCTTCAATTATGAAAATTTGTGAAAAAAACCCTTCCTTTCAAAAAGTAATTTTGAATCACTTTCATGTGCTTTCCATTATGAAAAAAGTAAACAAACAAACAAACAAACAATCAAACTAGCAAAACCCCATGAAAAACAAATTAAGGAAACCAAAACCTGAGTTAAGGTTTTGCAAAATCATTAAAGCATAAATATGGTTCCTAATTCTCATTTCCATAGACAAAAAATAACATCCCAGTTGTTCAGAGATAGGTATTCTAACTTACATATTTCAAATGTTGAATGTGCTTTTGACATTTTAATACTGATATGCATGATGCAAAAAGGAACAATAAATAACTTTTGTCCACCAGTTCTTAAATAAGCAGAAGATGACAAGTATTCTAAATATTTTGTCTGCTCCATCTTACAGAGAGGGAAGGTAAAACCAGACAAAATTAGCTGTTGTGAGCTCTGTGTTCATCACAGGAGAAAAAGTAGAATAAGAATGCCAAAAATAAATACAATATTTTAATATTGACCTAAAGAATATTTTTTTAAAGCAAGTGCATTTAATTCTCACATTGCTTAGGCAGTTTCTGAAATCGCTAAGAATCAAAAATATTTGCTGTTACATAAACGTTCAATATACCTAAGTAGAAAAAGTTAATCTACAACTAATGAAAATACTGTCCTATGTCCCTCATTCAGTCATTATTTTCTCATACATATGACATGGGGGAAACTTTTCCTCAGTATGAACAGGAAGCCTGGACTCAAATGTAATATTTAATCTATGAACTTCAGAAGAATAAAATAGATCAGACAAAAAAATGTTTTGTGTGTTCAGGTTCAAACACCTAATTAGCCATTTCAGATGATATATATTTAATATAGGCACAAGCATCTACATCCCTGGATTTTTTCAAGGCCAGATTGAATAGAGCTCTGAGTAACCTGGACTAGTGAAAAGTGTCTGCCCATGTCAGTCGTGTTGGAGCAAGATGACCTTTAAGGTTCCCTTGAATGCAGGGCACCCCATGATTCTGTGAACCAGTGGGATTGATTGTCCCGCTGTTTAAAGCCTTGATAAGTGTCTGGTATTATGTTTGAAGGCATGTGTGAATTTCAGTAATAAATAGAAATCATAGACACTCTGCCTTGAGAAACCATTCCACATTTACTAGTGCTGTAAGTAATTGCCATTCCAGGATGTGTTTTGAGGACTAGGAAGTTCTCCTTTTACTGTAAAAAACTGAAAGCAGAAAGAACTGGATTTAATGGGCCTGTGAATGTTGAGAATTGAAAAATGCCCTGTATTAAGTTAATAAATTTGTAGACAAACTAAAAAACAACTGAGACTAAACAACACATACCTAGGAAAAGTCTGGTATGCAACATACATCCTAACCTAGAAGAAAGAAATAGGTGGGCAAAAGAATATTAGATTCTTAATATTAAAATCTCATGATTGCTTGGTATGTCCTTCACCTTGTGGAGCTTCTACACAAATATGACTGTTTTACAGACTAACACATGGAAAATCTCCAAAAGATAAGACACCAGAAGATGAGGAAAACAGGATTTATGCTACTTCTGAAAAGCAGTCTTCTGTTGAAAGTATCACAAACTTCTCTGGGCACTGTGCCATGGGACACAGGCCAGTGGTCACAGAACACAGGCTGAATGTTATCAGCCCAGGTAGTAAGACACTAACAGTCAGGAGCAGCTGTCTAGAAACAATAGGATAGTCACACTCCCCCCATTCTATTCCATATCCCACATAGCATGCACTGTTGTGTGTTTTCTCTTTTTCCTCTGGCAGAAGAACAAATTACAGCTTTGGAGTGATTCTTCTGGTTTTCTGTTATCAGCTGTCATATGGAGCTTAGAAGTGGACCCATCAACCTGTAAGTGCATGGTATTATATTTCCTTCTGTCTGGAAGCAGGAAACAAAATCTGTAGATAATGTTTTTAGCAGTGAATATCTGTGGGGCTGAGTGAGGGATTAAAAATTTGTCTGTGATTATGTTGACAGAATATTACGTTTTCAACTCACAATCCCTGTTATGCACTGGTTGCTCTTCATAAGAGAGACATGGAGAAAAAACAACTGTAAATCTAGTAGAAAAAGGTGCATTTTATCTTTTGGAAGACACATCATGAATGGTTTTACAAGAATTCTCAAGAAAACTGCAAAATGCATGAGTCACTCTAAATATAAGTGGTAATTAAAGTAAGTAATAAAAATATTAATAAATTATCTTTAAAAGAGAGGAAAAGGACATTTTTTTAATCCCTTCTGTTGCCCTGTGATGTGTCAGTGCCCAGCTGCATGAAGTGTGAGGCGTAGGTAAACATTAGCATAGAAGAAAGATAAGGTCATCCGACACAAGCTTGGAGAAAGGGCAGGTCACCCAGGGCAGCCACCCTGGATGCTGCAGATAGTCTTCTTTAACAATAGGAAAAAGAATGAAGTAGCCAAAAGAACTCTCTAGGGCCAAGTGCGCATTGTATAAGCTAATTACCCAGCAGTGACAAAACAGATTACTACTGGAATACCCAAAGAGAATCCTTTTTTGTTAAATATAGCCTCAATACTGATGTTTTGTCATATCTTTTCAGGAGCCCTATCTCAGATCATAGTTAGGTAAACACCATTCTGTTCTTAAACTTTACTTTGAGATAAGATTACTGCTGGGGAGTCTGACAAATGAAGAGGCATTGTATCCTTGTGGGTGTGACAGTAGTTTAAATCAGGGCACAGTACATAACTCTTCACTCTATGCTGACCAGCTTTCTATATTTATCCAGAATATCTGAAGAATTGGAAGACTATTGTTGCCTTACATTTGTAAGGCCTCATAGTAATTTAGACTTTCTGAAGAAGTCTGTGATCAATTTCTGACACTTTCTGGGATCTTCTAGGAAAGATTTTTGGAAAATCTCCAGATACTAGAGAAAAATATATTAACAGAAAGGAAGTTAAATCAGATCCAAACATGAGTTAATGGAAATCACTAATAACTCTAACAGTACCTGCTATCATATTCAAAAGCTCTATACTGCACGAAATCACCTATAATGAAGTACTGACTTAGTTCTTTACAGATACATAATGCCTTTCTTGCCATATGAAATGCTTCTGCTTTGCATACTTGTTGTGGGTAGAAGAGTCATGTATTAAAACTATGTGATGTCAAAATCTTTGTGAATGAATAGAGAGCAGAAAAGGATTAATTATTTAAGGAATAGAGATAAGTTCAACAGAGGCTTCTATAGAGCTGAGTGCTAATATCAGGAAAGATGTTTTTAGCTCGGGTGAGTGGGTAGGTAATGCAGATATGAACTGCATGTAACCTATACTGAAAGGCTGAACTTTTCAGAGGGGTGACAAAAAAAAAGAATGGATGAGAAAAATAAAACCAAGATCCATTTGGACAGAATCTTTCAGAATGACAGTAAAGCATAGACATAAGAAACTAAAACTTCCTTGTAAACATTCCTGTGCATTAAAGATACATTCATTCATTCAAAGTATATATGATATGAACACATATAATATTTAAATTTATATTTTTATGTCTAGTTACCACTAGAGACACATTTATGAACTATTCAACTAATTCTTTGTAAAAACCCAAAACCAGGAGAATTTGTTTCATTTTCTTGACTAGCCTTATCTCAAATTCTATGGTAGTCTGCCATTTCACTATCTGTTTCCTTATCCAGTGCAATTAAAGAGAAAGTGCTGTACAAAGACATAGTTCTGTTTGCAAAGAACAGAATCCTCTTGTGTTAATTTAGATAAGACAGGCTGTGAGTGAGCACATAGCCATATTACAACAAATGCAAGATCTTAAGATTAGATAGCACATTAAAAAGTTTCCATTGTTTATTCAAAACTGATGTAGTTTACAAGATGCAAGTGCTAGGTTGTTGCTTGATATGCTGTTAAAAATAGAATTAAGAAAACATAAACATAGCTAAGAAACATTCAATTAGGTTGCAAAATATTGAAAGAATAAGATGGAGTGAAAGGTTCAGGTTCTGAGAAAAGGTCTTTCCAGTTATACTCTGGCAGACACATTGTATGGGGTACAGATTTTGGAGTTTTTTCCTGTACTGAAGGGGATGGTCTGTTTGTCGGGGTCTTTGAATTAGAAGTATATGCATTTGTGAAAATGAGGCATGAGTTCAAAGCAACCTTCATGTTGCTTTTCTGATAAAGCAGAGAAACAGAAAGAGGAATTGCTTTGAGGCCAGGCCATGTAAACAAAAGGATAAATAATCGTATGTTTTGTACTGTGAAGTCACTTGTCCTGTAATAGAACAAATAGGTTTGGGGTAAACCATTTGGGAAGTAAAATTTACATGCTTTGCATTTGCTTACACAGTAATAGATACCTCATGGTTTTCTGTTGCAAATTCCGTAAGGAAGAACTTATAAAATTCACTCATTTTCTATCTCATGTAGCCAGAAACTGAAAAGCAGGAAAATATATTTAAATTTTTTCACTTGTCCATGCTTACGGAGTTCTAGAACATGCATAAAAAGTGTAATACATACTGACTATTTGGGGTTACAAAGGTTCTGATTTGTTGGAAGTGACAAGGTTTTATACTTTGATTTGGACTATTCCAGACCTCTCAATATTATTAATTACTAATTATTAATTATGTCAAGCAGTGTTTGGGACTCCTTCGGCACCCGGCTTCTGCGCGACAGCCAGGATGGGGGAAGGCAATCTGCAGTTGCCAGTCTCTGCAGCCTCAAGGCAGCCTTTCTGGAGTCCAGGCCTTAGATTTGATGAAAGTTAATCAAATCTAAGATGTTTCAGACAAAACATTTGGAGCATATATATCAATGCTTTTCAATGAAGCTACATTTCATAATAATGTATCAGATAAACTGCATTGCCAAGAGCAGTTCTTTCTCTTTGTTCCTTTGTTTCCCCTTTGCTTTTATTGTCCTTGAACTTCCTTCTTTATTTTATGGCTCCTCTTCTAGCCTTCCCTCTTTCCTATGCTTTTTAAATCTGCTTAAATCATTCTTTATATCTCCCCAATCTCAAAACAAATCTTTTGTGTCATTTTGCCCTCAAACCCTCTATCTCTTCAGTGAGACTAAGCAGTCTCATAGTTGTCAAGTAATCTCTTGTTTTTCTTGCACAGAGGGAAAACATTGGTCAATGCCATGAAATAATTCCATATTACTGTTGATTCTGCCCAATTAGTAACATTTTCCACCTAAAAATGTCTACATTATTCATTCTGTAATCCAGTTTTGACTGATACAACATTTCAAGTGAATTTGCCTCAAGAGAAAATAACTTCAACTTGAAGTCCAAATATGCAAAAAGTGTTTAAGGAGAATGCCAAATTTTGAGAGCACTTCCCTGATAGTAAGAAGCTTAATGGTAGAAGTTCAACTCAGAAGGAATAGGACCAGTAATAAATTCAGGTGTTTAGAAACAAAGACCTAACAGATTATTATTGTTTCCCATCAGCATCAAAGACATCTTCACATAATGTGTAATTGATGATACATGACCTCAAAGTTTCATTGTTTCAGAATTTTGTCACTAAAGTACATCAGAGATTTGGAACATTTACAGTAAACTTATGTATTTTATTGCTCTCCCGGAATGGAGAAAGATCATACTGGAATTTGCATCAGGAAACTGGTGCAGTTCTGTGAGCAAGGTTTCCCAGAAACATTTTCAGATTTTTGGCATGCTTTTCTACTTTAAAAATGCTCCATTTAGCCACTGTAAAATGTTGACTTAACTTTCAGCTTCTTCTCTTTTAATTTAGCGCATTACTTTCGTTACAGTTATGGTTTACTAACTGCAGTGTGCCACACTGGTGGTGTGTGATGTACAATTACTCCTGGGTACTACATTTTTACTGCCACTGACACTTGAAGGCTCTGCAGTGTACAGTCAGCTCTAATTGAAGTGTGTCGAAAGTGAGTGACATAAAAAGAGGAATTTTGCTAATGGACAATATGCCTGGCCACTGTATGCACTATAAAGAAAAGCAGTGTATGACTAGTGTCCTTACAGAGCTGAATTAGGAGTAGGCAGAGTAATTTGCAGTACATTGTAATGTCTCTCTTTCATACAGCTGTTTATGATAATGTGTATAATAGCTTCCCAATAGCTCAATATACCTGGTTGCATACAGGTGAAATCCAATCACAATTTCATGTTTTTTTAAATAAGTGCCCACATAGAAGACAACTGTTAAAATGATTGGGAAACTCTAAATGTTGTCATCAGGATCTATAAAAATATCTAGAGAGGAGTTTTACATGCTCAGAGAAGAATTTATGAATTTCAGAACTTTTATGAAGATATCGGCAAATTCTGTTTGAGATATTAACGCATACACCTCTGAAGTAATAGAAGAAATTAGTTGTATTCTACTGCTTTTAGAAATGTATTGCCCTAGTCGCTCAGCTGCTGTCAAAAAAAGTAATCAAAATTATACCAAATTGCTTTGAATACCTGTATTTTTATTGGTTTCCCATAATTTATTTTCTCTGTTATTGATTGTTGATATAAACGTGATTTCTTTGAGAGTTGCTTTGACATCTCTCAATACGTTGTTCAACATAATGCTCTGGGCAGCCTCCCAACAATATGTCCTTCTCAGAAAATGACAGAGAAAATATTAATAGTATTTATTGGAAGACAGGGTTTTAAAAATACACTTATTGTAAGTAATGCCATTGGAAAACAGTGAGTAGATGTCAAACAGAAAGATTAAAAATCATGTACAACAAGAAAAAAAATTTTGAATTTCACAAAATATTGAATGAAAGAAATAGCACATAAAGAGAGAAGGTTGCGGGACTGGGGTGTGGAAGGAGAGAGTTTTATAGAGGGGCTGTTACTGCAGCCACCCTCTTGGAGAAATAAGCTGTGGCATGTACAAGGGCAATGATGAAAATATTATATATTGTGTTAGTGTGCAGGAGCTTCTCTATCGGCTCCTTTACTTCTATATCTGCGTTAAATATAGGAGTAACTTGACAGATACTGTAGATTAGAGTTTTCTAAAAATACATCTGAAGTCCTAGAGAGGATGTCTGACAGCTTTTGGCATGGATAAAAACAACTGAGATTTTAAGTCCTGATGTATTTGCGTTGTGAAAATATGCCTACCATTGTCTGGTAGTGCAGATAGCCACTTAAACCTGTCATTAATTGCTTTGATGAATTTACTGAAGGAGTATAAACCCATATCTGGGCTTTACTAAGCTCTGCCTTGCAATCAGTCCACCAGCTACTGTTATACTGTGATAGCCAATAAATACAGCACTTTTAAGGGCTTAAATTCAAAGGCAGTTATTTCTTTCCAGGTATCTGGACTTTTTCAAGCTAAAATAGTACTTTCACAAGAGTCAACATATGAGAAAGTCAAACTATTTTACTCTCAGAGTCAGTTTTACACATAATGTACAATGTTTGACTTCAGGGGAGATACAAAATGAGGCTCAAATATGTTAATACCTCAGTTCAAAAAATGCAATTCAGTTTCATACATATACAACATAAAAAGCTAGAAATACCTAAAATTAATGAAAACATCCTTTCTTAATCTGAAAATTCACTGTGGCTATGAAAACTATCCTAATCTGAACACCTGTTTTCCACTCCTTTATATTTTCAAGAAAAATTACTATTCTGACATATTTGGTTCTTTAATTTGTTTGATTGGTTGTTTGGTTTTGGTTTTGTTTTTTGTTTTCTAACAAAAGGACATTGCAACTCTGAGACTTCTCAGGAATTTTCATGCAAATTACTACATATCAAAACATACACTGTTCAATTATTGTAGGTAAAAATGTGGGTAAGTACTTTTTGATGTTTTAATTTTTTTTTGCTAGGGTATATTTCCATCAAAAGTAATTTTTTTTATGCTAATGCTTATTTATATAATAATTATACCTCAGTTAGCAGCAGAACTGTTCATCCACACCAGTGCTGTTGTCACCAGGGAAAGATATTGCTCCCTCCATGAGATCAAATAACATACTTAATCTTATCAAATGAAAACATAATACAGCCTAAATTATGGGACTGTTTTGAGATTGGGATATCCTTTTCTATTCCATCATATTTATTGCAATAGCAGCAAGAAATATTTATGAAGGCAGCGCATACAGTGATCAAAATCCGGGAGGATATGACTGCCATTAATTACAACTGAAGTGTTGTACTGTTGCACCCTAACATTGCACGCTCCTGCTTTCCATTCTTTCTTGATTATTGCCATGTTCACTGCTTTTTTTTATCTCTCAATCACAGAATGACATTCAAAAGCATGACTATACTATAAAAGACTGAAAACCTATCTAGCAAACACTGTATTTATTTCTGCTTCCAAGGCTCTGTGGCTCCCATATATTTGGAGCCAGAGGTGGTTTGTGTTTGGGACTCCTGGTGGATTTTCTCTCTGATTAATCTATCTAATCACCTTCTGGATCCATGCAAACTTTTCCCACCTACTAGTTTCCCAAGCAATGAATTCCACAACTGAGTTCTTTCTCACAAATGGTTCTGACATCATTACTTCACTTGATGTCTCCTGTTTGAAATACAAGGCACATAATTTGCTTTGTGGCCTCTAGGCTGGTCCTTATCACAGGATAACAAAACAAGCTTCAATGAAAAAAATGTGAACACAAGACAACAGACTTTCCACTGCCCTCTGATGGGAAAATAACAACCAGATGTCTTCCATCACTTGGGTTATTGACAAAGCATGATTTACCCAAAAGCAAATATTTAACACCCACTACAGTTAAATGCTTACTAAATTAACTTGTTCTTTTTTTTTGCCTGAAGAACTTTCATGCTTTTGCACATCACTTTTGATAAAGCAATACCTGCTATTGCTATTCAGACATGTTTGGAAATAAAAAATCACTGAACATACATGAAAATATTCAAGTATGCCCAAGATTTACCTAATTTAGGAAAAAGTAATTATCATTTGAAAATTTTCAGATGAACTGATTTATTTGTCATTTATTATTCCTAACTGATCATTATTCTTTGTTCCAAACTTTTTAATGAGTCAGAAAAAAAAAAGGACAAAGATCAGCTGAGGTTCTCAGCTAAGTAATAGGAATAACAAAACCCTAAAAGCAAATAATAAACATTTTAATAAACAAAAAACTTTTACAGTGAAACAATGCAGTGGTCAGGATGGAATGCTCAAAGGTCTGACGTATTAATCAGATCAATCAGATTACGAACAAAAATATCAAATAATAAATTACTATCTGGTTGAAGGACTTTTTATGTCTGTTTTTTTGTTGTGGTTTTTTTGTTTGTTATAGTTTTTAGATTTTTACTTTTTAAAAATTATCTGTTGAGCTTCTATTTTTTGCTTATTACTTTCTTCTGATTCCCATTTACTTAAAAATGTGCTTGACATTTATCATCTCTTTTAACACATCTAAATGGTATTTTTTTCTTCAAGGGTCTGTGTATGTTATTGTACTTCTGAACCAGCAAAGTATTTTTAGTTTCTGGAAAATAGATAGGAGGTTTGGGTCTTTTTTACCTAAACATAAAGTCCTATTTTTAGCAAATATAGTAAAATGTAACTTACAAGAGGCTGAACAGGGGAAATCACCCTTCATCGCCACTCAACCCCAGAGAATCAATGTCTTAAAGTCAATAACATTGTTCTGCATAAAGCACCATCATGAGAGTGTCTGGGGGAACCTTTATAAAGAGCCCTCAAGTTCACTGGTGTGATGCTGATATGGCTAATTGCACTGTGACTTGCCATTACATGCTTATGCAAATAGCACTGGCTTCTGCAGCAGAGCTCCCAGCCTGCCTGTGGCAGGAGGAGAGTCCTTTCCCCAAGGGCTCTCTTTGTGAAGCACCAGCTGGTCGGAGCTTGGCACTGTTGGCCCTTATTGCCAGAGGAAAAGAGGGGGAAAAATTAATGAGGAAAAACTGATTTTATCATTTTTGTTTTAATAGAACCTTGTTCCTTGTGCACCCCTTTCTCCAAACAGAAGCTTTAGGGGCCTATAGCAGACTCTATTTATCTTTCATTAGTACGTATAAAGATAAGATTCTAGCTCTGAGTATTTCTGCAGTGTGTAGTGCTCTATTCACTGACACTCTGCAAATGTGTTCAAGCATTGCTGTTTGCACTTTTACCTCTTCTGAAATCCTGGCACTTAATCCAATTGCTTTCTGTTTTCTGCTACTAAAAATGCAAAGGAAAAACTAATAAAGAGAAAACATTTAAATTCAGGAACTTCCTCCATTTCAGAAGCATGCAAGGAAATGTTAATATGGCATGAAATGTACACTTGTGAAATGTTAAGTTTACTGTTAATAAACTTGTGAGGAAAATGTAACTACATTTGATGATGCCCTGGTTATGGTGAAATGTAAAAAGAAAAAAACCTCAGCAAGATCCTTTGCAAAAATACAGCTATTTTTTACCATGTCTCTATTAGCCCGTCATAGGAAAAAAGAAAAAGCTTCTAAGAAAGGTATTAAGAATATATTTATTTTCTTCAAAGTCTCCTTCGTTATATTTCTCCTATAGTGTTCTTCGTGCACTTCAGGCCCAAAGTGGCAAAACTATGTTATGCAGATGTAAATGTGGAATTCCTCTTTGTCAGGCTTTTAGTTGTGTTACAGTAAGACCTGTTTTATTTAATTCTTAGTATGAGAGAGAACTAGCCTAAATGATCAAGGCTATGATTTCTAAAATTTAATTGATATAAAGCTATTTTATTAAAACTAGCGATGAAAATAAGAATAAAAGCACAACGATTAGACATTAAAGCTCTGCTGTTCATTCAATGGAAGAATGACGATACCAGGACTTTGTAGAAATAACAAATAAATGAGAAAGTGATGTGTGAAAAATTATTGTTTCCTTTTCTACTAATTTTTTTTTTCTTTTCTGTCCAGATGTCTTCTGCATTCTGTGTTGCACACAGGGATTTACATGATCACATTCTGTAGAACTCTATTGAAGTAGAGAAGAATCTGTCTCTTCACATGTCATTATTTTCACACTTTTCCCTGATCTCTGTAAACCTTCTTTGGAATTAACCTCTACAAAGTAATTTTTCTAGGAAAAGAAAAGGAGTAGCAAAATTAATTCCTGGTGAAAAGAGACAAGTATTTTCATGAGGTAAACTGGCAACACTTCATCAAAATGGCATTATGCACCATTTCAGTGATTGAACTAGGAATAATGGTTCCACAATATCAACCTGCATATATTTGCTACAGAAATATTTACATTTACTTCTCTAATTATTCAGTGACAAGTTTTTAATGGTTGGCCAAAAGGAGGAAACTGTGCATCTCGTTTGTTCTCAATTTGAGTGAGGAGCCTTGGAAAGATTTGTGAAGATAATGATATCCATGATCAACATGGTAGCAATGTTTGTAACATGATTTTTCTCCAGTGATTTGATCTTCAGCTTTGCTGTACTTACAACAGGGATCTACAACCTTTGAGACTGAGATGTACCTGTCACCTTATCTACAACCTTTGAGACAGAGATGTACCTGTCACCTTACTTTGACATGACTGAGCAGAGAAGCGTGACAAGTCTCAGTGCAACACTGAAATTGTACTCCTAACTAAAAGATTCACTTTTGCAGTTCAGCTGTACTTTTTCAATGTTCCACAATGTTCATGCTTATGTGATAGAATGAAATATATAAACCAGAACTTCTTTTTCATCTATAAGGGACAGTTTCCCAAGTAAGATTTTTTTTTCAGGAGCATTATATGTAAAAAACAATGAATCAAAATAAAAAAGTTTGATTTGCTATTGCTTTGTTTAATAGATAAATAAGTCTGTAAAAATCTTTCCAAAATAACTGCAAAACCTGTAGGCAATTTTCTTTCTTTCTTTAGCAATGCAGTAGCAGATACTAGACAAAAGTACCGGTTAATTATGCCTTATCCAGTAGCTGTAAAAAGAAAATAGGATATTTTTAAGGGTTTTCAAAAAAGTGTGTATTTGTTTCTTCAGGCACTTGAACATTCTAAGTGATACTTTCTTAAAAATAGATCACAGACCTAGAGACAAATAAAAACAAACATGTCACTCTTATTTGCTTTCTAGGTTTCCACTCTTTAAAATTAATGTTTTCTATCTTTTCTTCACAACCACAAGATTTATTTTATAAATAAATACTCCAGTGCTTAAATAATATACACTGACACTTTGATCAATGCTAATTAATAAGGGATTTAAACTCTTCAGAATTGCTGGTACCTATTATATGCAGAAAAGACATAAGCACACAAGACTTCCAGTTCAAGCAGAGAATGGAATATGGTAATGGTGGGGATATTTTGTGATTTTACACTGACTTCGAGGGAACTCTAAAAGATTAAATGGTTATAAAGTCTATCATCAAAATCACTGTCCAGGTCTTTGGGTTTTGGTTTTTTTTAATAATTATATTTTAAGGTATGTTTCTGCAAACTGGTAGTCTTCATTGTGTAACAATAGCAGATATTATAGGTTGTTTTATATGTAGTGAAAAATCGCACATTGCACCTCAGGAAACCATGCCTTAAGTATAGGAATATTGGCAATAAGATTGTCAGCAATGATTTTTTCCTTTCTAGTACCAAGATAGAGACACTAAGAACACAACACCTGTCAAGAATGGGATGCCACATGAGCAGAAAGAAATTTGTTTTCTCTCAGCTTAGTGTCAATTTGTTTTCTCTCAGCTTAGTGTCAATTTGTTTTACTTCGATATTACCATGCTAAAAAAATTAAATTCAAGAACTAAATATAGGAAAATAGATAACTAGCCTCCTAAAGCTGAAACATCATATGATTAGTAAGATGTCCATTCAGACCCAAATTGTTGTTGACAAATATTGAACTTATTAAGGCCCAAATAGTAGTATGCAACTTCAGAGAATTCAAACAATCAGTAGAGTATTTTCTTGACTTTTTGTATCTCTTTTCTGTTGTGGGGAGTTATTAAAGGAAAAAAATGCGGTAAAATAATACAATTATGAGAGAGACAAATAATAAAGGACTTCATTATA
>VWYI01003155.1:5060-17874 GCA_013399455.1 Anthoscopus minutus | reverse complement strand
GGGAGGGTGGGTTTAATTTTCTTCCTGGCGCTGCTGATGTTGTGCTGCCAGATGTTGCGTTATGGCCCCCGATGTTGTGTTGTCATCAGCGGTGTTGTGTTATCGGTGGTGTTGTCAGTGATAGCAGCAAGCTGGGGAAGGGGGCAGAATTCATGGTGCTCTGGGGAAATCTCTGCCTGGCAGCCCATGACAACGACCATAAATTAGAAAAGCATTAAGGCTGCCATAACTTAGCCTGGCCTGCGGCCTATTCCAAATTCCAGCCACACCTGGTGTGAGAGAATCCAAGAAAGGATGGGCAAATGCAGTATGGAGAGTTACACGCCGTTTTTTTATTTGCTCTTGTCATTTTGCTGCTTCTTTTTACCTAGGTGAAATTTTATCAAACTCCCCCCCCCCCACCTAGTAGTAACTTTACAAAATTTTGGGATTTTTTAGATGATGAAGAAAATGCAAATCTTCTTTTAAAGATGAAAAATGTTACAGTCCAGAGACAGTAGGATTGCATTTTCCCAGACTTATATAAATCAGATCTTTATATTGCCTGCCAGGACAACTTCTATATGTAGTGTTTAGTCATTTTCTTCAGCATTATTCTTGAAAACAGTAGAATGAAAAAGTAATGAAATGGGTTTAAAGAGGACAAAATTTCAGCTTTCCTTATTTCCTCTGCAATTCAGATACGTTTCATGAGTTTTAGTGCTTGTAGAGGAGTGTTCGGCCCTTTCTCTTTCCTTTTTTTTCCAAAGAACTGCACTGAACACAGAGGTTAACCAAAAGTTTCATGAAGACATATCACGTGCTCTTACATTTACCAGCAAGTGTGTGCTGGAGGGGTCCTGAGAGAGGGGGAGGAAAAAGGAAAAAAAAAAAAGAGGAAAAGAGGAAAGTGGAGAGAGGTGGAAAGGAGAAGGAGAAGGACAAGGACAAGGAAAAGGACAAGGACATGAAGGAGGAAAGGGGAAAAGGGGAAAGGGGGAAAAGGAAAAGAGGGAAAGATAAAGGGGGGGAGGGAGAAAAGGGGAAGAGGAAAAGGAAAAGGAGGAAAGGGAAAAGAGGAAAGGAAAATGAAAGGCGAAAAAGGAAAAAAGAGAAGGGGGAAAAGGAAAAGGGCAGAAAGAAAAAGGTGGAAAAGGGGGAGAGGGAAAGGGAAAGGGGAAAGAAAAGGAAAGGGGAAAGAGGAAAAGGAAAAGGAAAAGTTACAGCTACCCTGCACAATGAGAATGTCTGAGTGGTTCTTGGAACCAAACAGACAAAATGGGCTTAGTTTACTTCTTTACATCTATTTTTCCATTCCTGGCTGGAGGCCACAGAAGCTTCCCTTTGTGGATTGCAGAAAACCCCTGCCCAGTTTCCCTGGCGGGGGTCCTGCAAGTAGGCTATTCCGCCCCACACAGTTAATCTTTAACAAGAACACACCCTGTTCCGTTCAAACTCACGAGACAAAGAAAACTGGGCATTTACATGTTCAGCTTAAGTTCTCTTAGGCTGTTCCGAGTGAAGACAGAAATGGGCTGGAGGAGGGAGAAAAGTCCTTATTCTTCCAAAAGCCTCCCCTCCAGTGGGGCAGGCTCTGCAAGGGCTGCTCGGCTGCTGAAGGGAGAACAATTCCTCTTGGCAGGCTCAGCTTTACCTGAGTGAAACAAGGCTCTCCTCACTTGCCCAGGCTCTTGCCTCCTCTGCAGCGAAAATTCGGTATATTTCTGCTGTACAAGCAAGGGAATTGTGCTGTGAATGCTTCCTGCTGTGCCTGGGAAGGGGAGATGCTGATGGACATGGAAGCAGGGCAAGTTTGCCTGAAGCTTGGTACAAATTCTTGTGCACGTGCAGAAATCCACACCTGAACTGCATTGTAGGATTGAAACTGCAGTGGGAAAGCAATGAGAAATCATTTCTTTGCTGCATGCAATGGCACAAGGGAGATTTGTTTATAAAAAGGGAGATTTTTCTACCTTTTTTACTGTTACTGATTTGTAATAGAGCACCAGCCTTGGATAGAAGGTCAGGGTCCCTCCTGCAAAATAAGGATATTCATAAGTGGGGGAGGAATCATATTTCTTCAGTCAAGTATGTTCCAATCTGTGCTCAAATGAAAGTTTATATACATTAACCAGTATCTGACTAACATAAGGAATAATGTTTTTCAGTGATTTTTGTCACACACAGGACAGGTGTAAAGGCTGCTCATTTCTGGCATTGTGGAGTGGTGTTTCTTAAACTGGCAGGAACATTTTCTTTGCAAAACCTCATGGTAAAATGTAACCTTTCAAGTAAGATAAGAGTGCTGAGAGTGTCAGTGTCAGCCCTGCTTGTGTTCACTAAATCCCATAATCCTGGGTCTGTGGTACACTGAAGTTACCTAATAAAAAGATAATTATTAAAATATAGTAATATTACACTGGAGATATATAGCTGATAGAATATATTCCTCTGTCTGCACGGCACTGTGCTTATTTTTTCAACACCCCTGCAGCTTTGTGTAGTTCTGGCATTAATTTCCATTTCATGCATTTGAGCAAAGCAGAACATATCAGGGGAAAAAAACCAAACAAAACAAAACAACAAAAGAAACACAATATTTGTACAAAAAATATATCAGCCCAATGTAAAATTCTACCGTGTGGTGTAAATGATCAGGTTAATCTCACAGTGGGAATGTTTTGCATCAGTAGCCTGATGTCCTGAGGTGGTGGCTTTAAGGATGTTAATTGGCAGCAGGACAAAGCCATTTTCACCCAGGAATGCCCAAGAGCAGTGTAAAGCAGCTGATGGCTCCCCTGTGAGCTCCCTGTGCAAACCCCATGTATCAATATCAAAATTGTTGACCTCCACCTCAATGGACCTTTTCTCTTCTCCCACTGTGACAGCATTTTATCCTCACTTAATGCCTTAAAGGCCTCCTGGGACTGTCATTAAGCAAACCATTCATAGCAGCTGGGCATTTATAGCTTTGAAAAAAACACTGAATTTAGATTCAGTCTGAATTTGTAACATACCTTACATTTCTGTGATTTCTTCATTTCATTTCATTTCGCTGGGAACCAAAACATTTTTTTTTCCCTAGACGAGAGGGACTGTGCTGAGCACCAGCTGAAGCTCAGAACTGGAACTCACTGCAGTTTTCCACAACCACCAGCTTTAGGATCTGTCCAGTCATGTCCTTATTTCCATCCTGTCTGTAGCCTGAAGTAGCTGGGCTGGTCCAAGGGCTCCTGAGGGTTGGCCTGGGCACAGCAGCTGCAGGAAGTGTCAGGTACTGAGGAGAGCAGGACATTCTTTATGGAGAACCAACCTCGTCACCAAAGCCATTTTTCCTCTGAACTGGCCTTACTCTACTCCTGCACATAAAACATGGATCATGAGTTTTACACTCTTTGTGTCCTGAAAGCCAAGAGCCTGACATATTAAAAGGTCTCAGACAGCAGGCAGATATTGTTGTCTGAGTCGCCAAGCTGAAAAAAAAACGAATTCCCAGCTTACATAAAATTTTATTTACAGCAGTTTTTTTACAGTCCTACACTAAATTTTCTTTATGTTTGTGCTTTGGTGGTTTATTTCCCCGTGAGTGCTGTGATGAATCTCACTGCTCCAGGGTTGTGAGTTTGGCCTCCCAGGCATGGGAAGGCTCCAGCCCTCAGGTGCTGCTCGGGTTTGGTGTGCCCTTCCTTCAGGAGAACCACAGGAGGGATGGCAGGGAATGTGGGACTCTGCCAAACAGCCAAAGGCAGGTTTTTTACTCTATTAGAATTGTTTTCTAAGAGTTTCTTTCTTCAGAGGGAGGTGAGAGTTGAACACAATAAGTTTGCAATAGAGGCTATAAAATAATTACCTTTTACATCCAGCACTACTGGGAATTTGAAGATCTGGATAAAATAATTTGTAGAGAGAGCTTCCAGATAGAAGCTGACTCTTGTTGTGGCTCTCCAAGAACCAAAAACCACCAGCATTTGTGTTCTTGCTTTGAGCTATGTTGGCCCTCAAGTCCAAAAAAGAAAAAAAAAGGAAAAAAATCCCAACCAACAAACAACACAACAACAAAATCACAAACAAACCAACAAACCCCAAAAAACCAAAAAAAAAAAAACCCACAAAAAACCCACCAACCAAAAAATCCCAGCATCCCTTAAACCCAAAAACCCAAAAAAACAACCAAACAACCAACCAAAAACAAAACAAAACAAATCAACAAAACAAATACCCCAAGCATCCCTTTCAAAACCACACTCTCTATTTCAAAACAGCTCAAGCAGATCCATAAGCTTCATATAAGCAAATTTTTCCAAACTGTCAAAACAATCATTTTTTAATCTGTTCATTTGGTCTTCAGCTGGATTTAAGCAATGGGGAATTCAAAGTTGAAACAAACAGTAAATCAACTCCACGCTCTCAAGAGCAGGAGAAATCAGATTTAGCTTAATGATGTCATATTTGTTCCCTCTGTGTGTTGCTGTTACATCCCTACACACACCAAATAAAAACCCCTGTTCCTAATATCCTCTGAGTGATAATCTGTTCTACTCTCTGATAAACAACTGATCTTTATAGGGCACAGTTTTTGTGGAGCCCTGGACCAAAAACAAAAGGAGGGGGTTGTCAAGAGTAAGTCATGAAAGATCATTTTATCCCTTCTTGTGACAGGGCTTTGCAGACAGAGCCTGTGCTCTGAGAAATGGTCCTTGAAAGATGCAGGTGAAATAAAAAGTTTAAAAATTGCCTGAAACTGACGACCCAACAGGAAAGTGTTAAAAAATCTAGGAGTACTTAGGCTAAGAAGAGCAGAGAAAGGCAAGGGTCCCCAAATTTTTGATGAGGGCTGTAGAAATAAAAGGGAATAACTGCTCTGGGCCAGGTCAGCGTAGTTTGTGTGGTTTTATTGGTTAGAAGCAAGCAACCCCACTGATGGCTGTGGGATGCTGGAGGGACACGATTTCAAGGTTCACTTTGGTTTTTAGGGAGATTGATACCTGCTGACAGCCAGTGGCTGGGTGATCAGACATCTGACAGGCAGGAAAATTGAGATGGAGTGAAAACAAAGGGGTCACCAGTTTTTATGGAATTTTAGGAATCCAGCATGGAAAATTTTTGCCATCGAGTGCATGAACCTGCCAGCATAAAACTGTACCTCACAGTGCAGTGAATAGCAAACCCTCCTGCTGCCCTGTGTTTGCACTGTCTGCAAGAAAACTGACTTTTAAGTTTTGGCTAAAACTCAAGAAAACCTTTCTTTACTCTGGCTGTGAAGAGACTTATTATTTTCCTTTTCCTTTTTCTCTCTTTTTTCTTTTTCTTTTTCTTTTTTTCTTTTTCTTTTTCTTTTTTCTTTTTCTTTTTCTTTTTCTCTTTTTTCTTTTCCTTTTCCTTTTCCTTTTTCTCTTTTCCTTTCTTTCTTTTCCTTTTCCTTTTCCTTTTCCTTTTCCTTTTCCTTTTCCTTTTCCTTTTCCTTTTCCTTTTCCTTTTCCTTTTCCTTTTCCTTTTCCATTTCCTTTTTTTTCCCCCACACAGATCAACAGAAATTTTTGTTATTCTGTTTCCACATGTCAATACTCTTGGAGCTGCTAATTGTGTGTGGTGCTGGCTTAATTAACACCCATGAATCATTACAGGAATTGAGCTTTCTGAGGTTTATTTCCTCGAATTATTGTCTTGGGTAAATGCTACAGCTCCTCACACTGACACTGTGTGTGAAGTGACTAGTTGCACTGAATTTTAGGGGTTACCTACATGTAAGGCTCTGAAATACAAATAAGACAAGTACATTCCCAAAAAAAACAAAAACAAACCACAGTAAGTGGAGAAGAGCCATACATTCGCTCACTTGAATGAGAAATCCACAGAAGTACCAGTGTTCCTGTGGGGAAGATACATAATACATCCAGTTCTCATGTAATGATTTGGTAGAAATCCCAATTTCCACTACAGGAGTCGTTTTCTAAACTGCGGTTGCTTGGTCACAGGTGCATACATCCCCTGGTCCCTCACCAACAGATTCATTCTCTGCTGAGCTGATGTTTCTCGGGTTCTTCCTGCCTCTTTTAGGGGCAGGGAGGTCCTTCCCTGGGGGCAGAACCTGTTCCAGAGACCCAGGGGCTTGGGAGAGGAGCCACACCATGATTCCTTATAATGGAAATTATGGAAAATAATATCCCCACTCAGGCTCCACACGGGACTTTTTCACTTTCTTTACCCAGCTCAGGGCAGGGAATGGAATCACCAAGGTCAGGCTAAGGCTCCTCAGCCCTGCCTTCCCACAAAAGCAACCAGATTTTAACCTTCTGAGGCTGGGGGTGGGTTTTGTCTGCCTCTGCTTTTTTTTAAAAGCTGAATTTGTTAAAGTTTGGGAGCGGGTGTTTTGTCTAGGGGCAGAGCAGGGGTCTGGAGTCAGAGACTGAGGCTCAGTCTGTGCTTTGGGAACAGCAAGGAGCCTCAGGACAGCTTTAGTCCGTTCAGGAACAGATGGGATGGATTATACTTTGTAAGGTCCAGGGCTGAGGAAGGCGCCCTGCGAGTAACTAAAGCTCAGCACTGCTAAAGTGTAAAAGAAATGGGAGATGAATGTCGAGCTCTCGCTGTGAATTTCAGTGAGGTTTGGTAGGGAAATGAAGGGGGAAAAGATAAAAAAAAAAAAATTAACAGAATTGCAAGGTAATGCAGAGCTGCACAAAGCACAGTCCATTTTTCCTCAGCAAAATCACCCCTGGCTACCCCCAGCTGCAGGGTGAAATTAATGCTAATCACTTGCAGGCTTGTACTGCAGATGAACTCCAAGAAAAAATCAGGTTCTATGCAGTCTGCTCAAATATAGCCCAAAGCTAATATTACAGTTTAGTGCACATTTGTGTTATAAAAACATTATGTCCCAAGCTGTCAAACTCGGATTTCTAACACATTTACATAAGCAGTTAGCCCCTTTTGAAAAGTGATTTTGAAAACCTTAAGGACTCAAATCTGTTTAAATAGTTATCAAGTAGTTGTCGCTCAGTTTTTAGAAGTATGTAAGTTTATATCTTGATCTTTCCTGACTGTAGGGTGTTTTTTTAATGTATATGCAAATCAAACGCTTGTACTGGAAAAGGAGTCTGTTGTCTGGGGAAATGTAGTTCTGAAAAAAAAATAAGTATTATATTTCAAATAAAGTAAAAATGCTTAGATTCCTATCACATTTGCTATATTTTTATTTTACCCAGTGATATTTCTACCCATTGGCAGTGATGGATATTTTCTTAACAAAGATATGATGAAGGAAAAACAGAGATCTAGATAAACAGGAAACATCTATGTTCTGTTTATGAATTTAAATGTATCACATGTTGTGTTACACTGCATTCAGACGCTGCAGTTCAGAACCCCGCATAGCAGAAATGCCCTTTAACAAAGGATTTACAGAAGGAAAGAGCTGAAGCAGACTCTCTAGCTGACCGATGGAGGAGAGCAAAATATTGTTTATTGCTACCCTGCCAAGTTTACATTTTCATGCTTTATTTTCTTGGACAAAGTCACTGAGTTTTAGTAATAGCAAAGACTGTTTAACAAAAATAACACTTGGATGACAGAAGGGTGAGGGAGAGAAGAGGAAGCAAGGGGCCTTTAGGAAACTGGTGGAATAGACAAAGAAATGGGTTAGAATGTTCTGAAAGAAGAGTGCTTGATCACAAGGAGACTGCCTTGCTTGACCACTGGGTAATTTCTCTATCCTATGCTGCACTGCCCTGAGGACAATGAAATTGTTACAGTCAAGAGGATCCAACAGCAGAGAAAAAGTAAAAAGAAAGGTGGATATTTCTGCCGGTGCTAAATTTTTTGGCTCATGTGTTATCTTGTCTTCAGTCCCCCTGAGTCCTACAGCACTTAGTTCTACAGAAATGTCTGAGGATAAACATTCTGAGCTGGATCTTCTCTAATACCATTTTATTTCAGCATATTATGAGGCTGGGCTAAAGCCAGCTGTAAAATTTAGGTCTGGGTAAGTTCCTAAGCCCTGCCAAAGATTAGGGTGGTCTGATCCAAACTTTTGTTTTAAGCCTCTCTTTTATCAAACCCACATGGGGAGGTGGTCCTTTGGTGCTTTCTGAAACGTCTTTCATGCTCCAAGGAACAGTGTTTAACTTCTGATCTTTTCCACAAAACAAGCAGAAGAAGAAGGAAAAAAAAAACAATCTGTCAGGGCAAAGGCAGTGACTGTGATGAGATGTCACTTTTGAAACCATCCTGGAGGTGTCCCCACATGTCCCAGCCCCTCCTGCCTGTCCCCTGTCACCAGGTCTGTCTGCTGTACCTGTCTGCAAGGGCTGGGCAGCCGTGAGGACCAGACAGGGCTTGGGGACAGGCTGTGTCCTCGTCCCCTGGGGTGGAAGGGAGCATCTGGCAGGGCCATGCTCCTTGCACAGTGGCCCTGTCTCGGGCTGAGCTGCCAGTGCTGCAGGGGCAGGGAGGGAAGCTGGTGTCACACTTGGTTTCCACCAGGGCTGTGCCACCATCTGTGCTGGGGAGAAGCCTGTGTGAGGAGCTCTCCCTCCCAGGTTTTTCCCAAAACCAGGTGGAAAGCAGCAGAAAAGTCTCCCACACAACCCCACTGATTTGATTTGCCCACAGCTGTTCCTGCTTTAAGAGCTCAGGATGATAAAATTGTGCCTCCTGCCAGATTAAGCCTTGAAAACTCTGTTGTTAAGGCAGATATTCCCATTCCTGGAATAATGTGAAATTTAAAAAAAAACCAAAACACCAAAAAACACCAAACCAAACAGAAATAATAACCAAAAACCAACCAAACAACAAACAAACCCACAAAAAAACCCAAATAGCAAACAAAAAGCAATGGTCTTGAACCTCAGGAAATCCTGGCAAGGGCTCATGCAAAAGAACACAATGCTCTTTTATGTCAATATAAACACTTTGTCTTAATCTCTTATGAGCAAAAAGAAGTAATTCATAGGTATTTAATGATTCTAAAAGAATAATTAGAAATCTTCTTTCTAAATAATTGCCAGGAGCTCCCCTACTCCCATTCCACAAAAAAAAACCATCAAAGCAACCAACCAACAAACACACCAAAAAAACCCCAAAACACACAAACAAACAAAATTAAAATAAGCAAACAAAAATAACCACAAACAAATTCAAACAAATGCAAACAAACAAATTCAAAAGTGGAGTTATGCTAGGGTTTAACTGGCTCTTTTTAAAATGAGAAATTGATCTTGCAATGGATAAACAGAATTTTTCTGCAGAAAACGTGTAGTTGCAAAATTCCAAGTAGCTCTGCTCCTCTTGAAGCTCTGTGAGAGCAGGGGAGTGAGACCTCTGTGGTGACAGCAAGGTGCAGGTGGGAGCAGTGCGCAGACCTGGCAGGATTCCCTTTGGAAAGGGGATGGGGCCATGGGGACATGAGCCAGCTGGGTAAGGCAGCACAGAATCACAGAATCCCAGAATGAGCCAGGCTGGAAAACCTGGAGATCACCAAGTCCAACCTATGACCCTCAACCAAACCCTGGCACTGTGTGCCATGTCCAGTCTTTTTTTAAACCCCTCCAGGGATGGTGACACCACCACTTCCCTGGGCAGCCCATGCCAGTGCCCAATCCCTCTCTCAGTGAAGGATTTCCTTCCAATATCTAACCTACATTTTTTTTTTCTTTATAGTTTTGGGGAGATGTTAGCAGCCCTAACTTCTTCCCAAAACCAGTGCTGCTAACGGGACCATTTCCCCCAGAACTAAACACGGAGCCAACCTTCCCCTTTATTCCTCCTCCTGGAGGCTGCCCAAGCCATTTCCCTTCTCCCTGCTCTTTCACTGCCTGGAACCTGTTCTTTTTCCCCACTCCAGGTGTGGTGTTCCCCTACTCCCCGCGGCTGGGGCGGTACAACCTGAACTTCCACGAGGCGCAGCGTGCGTGCGCGGAGCAGGACTCGGTGATGGCCTCGTTTGACCAACTCTACGACGCCTGGAGGTCGGGGCTGGACTGGTGCAACGCCGGCTGGCTCAGCGATGGCTCCGTGCAGTACCCCATCACCAAGCCCAGGGAGCCCTGTGGGGGCAGGAACACGGTGCCTGGCGTCAGGAATTACGGGTTCTGGGACAAGGACAAGAGCCGCTACGACGTCTTCTGCTTCACGTCCAACTTCAACGGTGAGAGCGATTTCTCGGCCTTCCGCCGCGCCGCCCGGGCGAGGGGACAGCAAGGGCTGGAAGTTCTTGTCGTGTGTGGTTTGTCAGAGCTCGTGCTGAGGCTGGAGAATGCTCGGGGTGGAATAGCCAAAGCGGTAAAATCGCCGTGGAATTTTGCAAGCGAGCAGGGCGAGGGTCGCCTTTGGGGCGCGGATGGTTTTCGCAGCTCAGGGCTTGAGGGTTTTCCAGTGTCTCCCCTTTCACCCCAACAAAGCTTACACACACCCCTCTGAGTGCTGGTGTGTAAGCAGTTTAACCAGCTGAAGGAAGCTGCAGTTCATTAATTGAGGTTTCCCACTGAAGTGGATAATAATTCTGTTGGTATTGCTTAGATATGTCTCCAGAACAAAATTCTGATCATCACTTCACCACTTCTGCAGTGTCAAGCAGCTGCTGCTCATGTGCCAGGTCTCATATGATTAATAGCTCCTTTTCAGCAGACCTATTTCTAAATTTATTTCTTAATAATTTAGGTTTCTAATCTTAATGCGCTGCCAAGCCTCTGATCACTTTTGCTCTGAGGCTGGACTGCTGTAAACCTTGCTTTAGCAACTGCAAGCTGGTTTTATTTGCTGTAAGTTGATTTTATTTTTTTTTTTTACGTATGAAATGAAATTAAATGACCCAATCTCAGCTTGCTATCATTTCAGAATTAACCTAGTATCAGGAAAAGATTTAGAAAGCATTGCTGTGAAAGTCTGATCCTCTACAGTGCCCTACTTGTGGATAATTCCTGCACAACTTTGCACGTGTTTGGCTTGAAGCCCACTCAGACCATGGAGCATGGCCTTTTTTTATTTATGCACAGATTGCTTATCCCCAGTGAAGCAGTTTCATCCTACAGCACAGCAAAAAATAAATATAAGCCTTGGTTTCAGAAGATGTGCTCCAGTCCTAAGGCTGCACCATCCTCCACAGGAAAAGACCATTCCAAACAAAAAGAATGAAGCAAACAAAAGAAACCCAATCCCGCCCCCCAAAAAACACCAAAAAACCCAGAAAAATCCCACCACAAAACCAAAAATAAACACAAGAACAAAACCCTTGTAAAAAAACTCGTCAGAAAAACCCAAACAAATCCTCAAGCCAACAAAGTATTACATTAGGTTCAAAGTGATCTGAAACAAAAGTTTGCCTAGTTTTTTTTATCATACTGCTTCATCCCATTAAGTGCTGGCTCAGTTTTTCTTGCTTCGTTTATCCAATGTGGAATCCTTTATGGACTCACCTCTTCTATGAAGATTTAACCCTGTACTATAGAAATATCACCAAGGTATTAAATAATCAAACAAAAATAATTAAAACGTGATGGCTGCACTTCTTCTAATGCTTCCAGAGCAAAACCTTGTGACTGCTTCTCACTGATCACCAGCCTTTTTCACACCAGGAGCTGAATAGCATCTCTTAGGGAACAGGAAGCATAATTTCTGGGGAAAGGAAAGAACAGTAAGTACTGACTGAGATGAATATTGCCTGTGCACTGACACAGGGAGAAAGAAAGAGAGGAGAAATGTAAGGCGAGGATAAGGCAGGAGAGCAATCAAAGACAAAAATCTCAGCCTTGAGGAGTCTTCAGAGTGACCTGGAGGCAGAAAATTACACAGCAGTGGGGGAGAGAGACAGAAAGAGACATTTATAGATCTAGATCTAGATCTAGATCTATAATCTATATATATCTGTATCTGTATCTATATCTATATCTATAGATCTAGATCTAGATCTAGATCTAGATCTAGATCTAGATCTAGATCTAGATCTAGATCTAGATCTAGATCTAGATCTAGATCTAGATCTAGATCTAGATCTAGATCTAGATCTAGATCTAGATCTAGATCTAGATCTAGATCTAGATCTAGATCTAGATTATAGATTATACATATATAGATATTATAGATACAGATATATATAGATTATAGATCTAGATCTAGATTATAGATTATACATATATAGATATTATAGATACAGATATATAGAGATTGTAGGTGTAGATATAGATCTAGATTATAGATTATATTATACAGATATATAGATGTTATAGATATATAAAGATTATAGATTATAGATTAGATTATACAAATATAGATGATAGATACATATATCTATATAGATATATATAGATATACAGGTATAGAGATATACAGATACAGATACAGATTATATACATAGATATAGATACATCAATTATAGATTAGATACAGATATAGATGTAGATAGATAGGTAGATACATAGATAGAGATATAGATAGGTAATTCCCCACAACTCAGTGTCAAATGCCTCATGGCATCATCTGAAAATCCAGATTTTCTGCTTCTTTCAGCTTCCATTCCATTCCTCACAGGTCCCTGCTGTCTTCTCCACTATTCCTTGTCCCAAGCTCACCTTCACACCCACAATTAACCCAGACCCTCTGCCAGCTCCCTGCTCCCAGCACAGCATTTTGGATAAATGTGTTTGATGGCATACGTGCAGGCAAAAAAAATTTTAAAAAATTAAAAATAATAATAATAATTTTACAAAAAAAGCTATTTCTGCAAGACCCAATATTGATTCTCTCAGGTCAGGAACAGCCAAGGAAAATGAGAGGTGGTTAGGACACAGTGCATTCCCAGTGGCTGCTGGAGTCTCCTGATAGTAGGAAACACAGGAGCCTT
>VWYI01003152.1:28280-39677 GCA_013399455.1 Anthoscopus minutus | reverse complement strand
CAACTAGACCCTGTGCCACTGATTATGACACTTTGGGATCTGCCACTCAGCCAGTTTTCAGTCCATGTCACTGCCCACTCATCCAGCCCACACTGCCTGAGTTTGCCTACGAGGATGTTGAGTGACGCGGTGCTGAATGCCTTGCCACTGGGTGTGACCATACACTGGTTGTTGGGGAGGATGGAAGAGCAGCCAGATGCATCCAGGTGGAATGACCTTAGCTATTAAGAGAAGGGCACGAGAAAGTCTCTCTCTTCATGGCTGAGTGCATAGCACTTCCCTTGAGCACTTGCTCCAAAAAACTCTGCTCTGAAACATGCCTCTGCACCAAACCCCTGGGACTGTGGAGGAGAGCTAAGTAGACAAAAAGAAATTAATAGGTCGAAAATATCTTTTTGTACCACAACTGCGATGCCTAGAGGTTCTGCTTTTATGAAACCTGCCCTTTTTCTTGCTGTATAGACAGCACACCCTGTTCTACTGCGAGAAAGGTCTTGGTATGATGGGAGGTATCATGGAGGTCACTGAACAGGCTCCACTTCCAGACTGCCAATGACCCCATTTCTCAGTTTGCATTTTTCCCATGCACTAGTTTACCACCTGTTGAATTTATAGGGATCAATACTGTTGGGAGGATATAAAAAAAAATTGAAAAATGAAATCACAGAATCATAGGATGGTTTGGGTTGGAAGGGACTTTAATGATCATCTTATTCCAAACTCCCTGCCATTGGCAGGGATACCTTTCATCAGGTTGCCCACAACCCCATCCAACCTGGCCTTGAACGCAGTCAGGGATGGGGAACCCACAGCTTCTCTGAGCAACCTGTGCCTGTGCCTCACCACCCTCTCAAAAAGAATTTCTTCCTAATGTCTACCTACTTTCTTTCAGTTTAAAAGCATTATCCCTTGTCTTACCACTATACTCCTTTGTAAAAAGTCCCTGTCCAGCTCTCTTGTAGCCCCTCTGGGTACTGGAATGTGCTAGAAGATCTCACTAGAAACCTCTTTTCTCTAGACTGAAGAACTCTGACTCTCTCAACCAGTTTTCACAGGGTCATCTTCCTGACCTCCTCTGGACTTGTTCCAACAGGTCCATGATCTTATTATGGTGGAAGTCCCAAACCAGGATGCGGTACTCCAGGTGGGGTCACATTAAAATGAATATAGGAAATCACAGTTAAGGATGTTTGCAATCTGTCTCTAGTAATGAACCCTGCACTAATGAAAGAGAAGTAATACTGTTGCTCTGGTTTTAGGGGGAAGCTGTGCCTTAGATGTTTTCAGCTTGGAGGTCACTTTGCCTATGCATCTGTGAACAAAATGAGATCTTCCTTTAAGCTTTTTTAAGTATCAGGTCAAATATATCATTTTGGTGATTGCTCCAACTACATGTATACCTCATATTTCCAACCATTATGTTACAAATGATCTATAAATTAGTAGTGCATTTTTTTCACACATTAATAAACTGAACAATAATAATAATAATAATAATGTCAATTTGGTGTCATGAACCAATAACCCTCACCTCAAATATCTTACAACCTAGGATAGCTAGATGAAAAATAACAACAAAAAAATCTGAGTACAGTTACTGTTTATCAGATGTGATTAAACTGAATTTTTTTTTCCTTAATTTTTGGATGTGGTTGGTTGTTAGGACACCATTCAGAAGGAAGAGATGAACTGCTGTTCAAAATCCAGAAGTGCTGTTCAAAATCCATTAAAATTCAAAAAATAATTTAAAAAATAAAAGAAAAAACTGAAGGAAGGAAAAACTGAGGACAGGAAGAAAATCAGAAGCAAGCACATGGATAGATGCAATGATTATCAGAGATGCCAGTACTAGATTCAGTGCATGGCTTATTATACATGCTTCATCCTTTGGGGGATAAATTCACAAAGAGGGATTCTAGAGATTCTCTATGCTACCCAGAGCTGCAATGGGTCATTGACTGATGGCTCTTGTGAGTCTGTTTTCACAAGTACAATAGAAAGACATTTTAAACTGAGGCTTTTAAAAGCTTGACAAGGTATTTCACTTATTGTTTTGATGGATGATGTAATTTTCCAATTTTGACAATCACTGAGATATCACAAAAAAGGTGGTTTTCACGGTGATTCAGCCCTGAGCCAAAACTGAAGTTTCATGTTATTTAATTTGACAGAGCATCCAAACTTCCGTGGCTATTTATTGTCTGAGCCTTCTGGATTTTTAGACATGACAATATCACTGCCAATCTGCAATCCTATGAGCCTGTGAACTCCTGGGCTGGAGACCCTGATGCCACCATTGCTAGATATACTGTGATTTCTGCTTCCTGTGGCCTCTGCTAGGCAGCAGGAACATGCAGCTCAGGGTGCAATGATTACATTGGTAAACCTGAGGTCAACTGGCCCCACAGCCTGGGACTTCAGAAAGGCTTCTCCACCTTTCACTCCTTCCCAAGGTCCTCTGTCTCCCCCCCAGTGCACAATTCCCCTCACCTCTCCCTTTCAACCACCATGCTTTGCCATAACCACAGGTACAGCCTGGTCACAGCAGCCTCTCCCCTGCTGGACACCAGAGAACACCTGACAATTAAATTTCCCTATGTTAAAACCAAAACAGTGCGTGGAACAAAGAAACAAACAAAAAACGAAGCAAAAAACCTTAAAACAACCAAACAACCTGACTTCCTGTGTCTTTGAAGACTGAGAGCTCCTTCCAAATTCACAGCCTGTGTGCACTTTTCCCCAGTTGCACACCACAGCCCACCACAAGATGATGAAATAGGCAAGGAGGATGGCATCATGACCACAAAGCATGATGCAACCAAAGAGGCTGTCACCTGAAGTCAGCTCCTACACCTGTGCCTGTGGGACACAACCCCCACATTTGGTCAGACTGTCCCCATTCTCGGCAACCCTCCTCCAGTCCTCTCTGGCACATTGGGAATGCTGAAAGCCCTGCTGAGGGGCACAGGGCATACACACAGCACCCACACCCATGAGGGAGGCATGGAGCAGCTGACATAGGTCTTTCCCACAGCACACAGAGTCCAGAGAATAGAAACAGGTTTCAAAGTACAAAAAATGCTTTGTTGTTAAGTGCAACCCTCTTTTTTCTGTTTCCCCTATTTACTTCTCCTTTATACTCTTTGGAGTCAGCCAGTGCATCTGCAGAGGGGTCTCTGCTGAGGAAGAACACAGTGTCCTTACCCTTGGAGGGAGACTTGTTATTTCTCACTTTTTTGTTTGCATTCTTAATGCCAAAGGTTTCCCTCACAGATTTCTCTCTCACATCAGTAGCCAACACCCTCAGCAGCACAACCACAGCCAAAAGTGTGTATGCTGTGGGAAGACACACTTCCCCCAACACAAGATTACGGATGCACGGCAGAAGGTTGTCCCCATGCTCAGAGGCAGCACGGATATCAAAAATCAGCTCTGTGCTGGTTTTGCATTCCCTGATGTCACCTGGAAAAAAATGAAGCAGGATCTCAAATGTGGGGATCACTTAGAAAAGTGAAAATTGTGATCTGCAGCTGATGGTGCTACATGGACCTGCTCCACGCAGCAGAGCTCCCCTGAATCCAAGATGTGGATGGATCTGTTAAAAATATATATTATAATACTGGCTTTTCACAAAATATTGGAATGAATGTTATATATATATATATATATTAGTTCTGTTAGAGTTTTCCAATGGCTAAGTCAGGAACTCAGGCAGGACAGCACTCTTCTCTGCATCTGACCACTCTGTCCAACCACTTCCAGCATCTTCCCCTCTTCTCTGGGGGCTGCTCTTACTCACAGAGAAAGGACTGTGAGAAAGGACCCCAAAGGGACTCCTTTTTGACAGGAAGGGACAAGCATCTTTCCATTTCTGTGCACAGTCATTGCCACCAACACATTTTTTCTTGCAGCCCTTCGTGCCTAAGGCTCCTGGGGCTTGTCGGCAGAGCAGCTGTGGGGGACTTCCCATCTCCTGGGAGGCTTTTGTCTCCCGTTCAGAACAGGCAGCAAAAGTCAGTCCCTTCTCCTCTGTGTGTGTCTGCAAATGAAAAATAAAAAGGAAATGAGCTCATTTCAGCCCTATCAGTCACAAAGTTTTAAAGTGAAACCACCTCACAACATGGGATGTTGTCAGCACTCTCATAACTAAATCTGTTGTCAGACTAGTGATGAGTCAAGTGGTCCCTCTGCCTTCACAGCTGGTTGCCACCCTGCGACAACCTAGGCTTTCACTTAGACACAGTTTCAGCCTGTGCTGTTTCTCTGCCAGCACAGTCCACAAAGGGACCTCTCGTGCCTTGCCACAATGCAGCATGCAGATCCTGAAATGGAAGTGGTCCAGCCTCCTCCAGCAATGTTCTGGTGGCTGGAGGCTGCTAGAAACCACCACAACCCGCTAAAGATGGATACATAATGGTGTGCGTGTGTGCATGTTTGGGGAAGGGGAACAACCTGCTCCTGCAGCTCTACCAACTCCTGAGGTCTGGACTGTGATGATCTATTCTCAATAAAGTCTCATACTTTTATGCCTGGTTTTTTTCCCCTAAATAGACATTTTGAAGTGAAACCTAAATCATATACTTTTTTTTTTTAACTTTACTATAGCAAAGACATGGCCCCAGGATGCACCAAACACACCTAATGGCTTATTCACATAAATTACTAGCAATTTGAATGGCAGAGGAGATCCTGTATTTATTACATTGAACATTACCTTTTTCAAATATGTAGTTCTAATGTTTAGAGTGAATGAAATACCAAAACACTTTTTAAAGACCTAAGAATTTCAAGGGAGAATGTTTCACAAAAGATACTCTATTCCACCTTGTTTCAGTTCCTGCATTCTCTTATTAAATCTTTTTATCTTTTAATCTAAATTCAGAGAATCCCAGAATCATAGAAAGGCTTGAGTTGGAATGGACCTTAAAGATCTTGTTGCAACCCCTCTGCCATGGGCAGGAACACCTTTCACTAGACCAGGTTACTCAGAGCACCATTCAGCCTGGTCTTGAATACTTCCAGGGATGGGGCATCCACAGCTTCTCTCGGCAACCCATGCCAGTGCTTCACTACCCTCACAGCAAAGAATTTCTTCCTGATACCACATCTAAATCCACTCTCCTTCAGTTTGAAGCCATTCCCCCTTGTGCTGTCACTACATGCCCTTAGAAAAAGTCCCTCTGCGTTGTTCTTGTCAGCTCCCTTCAGATACTCGAAGGTCAGAGTTAGGTCACTCCTAAGCCTTCTCTGCTCCAGACTGAACAATCCCTCTCTCATAGGAGAGGTGGTCCATTTAAAGTCTTTTCCTCTTCATTTCTGTTTTGTGGGATTTAGGGGCACTAAGGAATTCTTTATCCAGATTGTTCAAAAGAGGTACTTAAAAAACCCAGCTCAAATAAATCATTGTTCACAATAGTCTGAAAATCCTCTGCCTATGCAAAATAGCACCTGTCCCATTTGGAGAGTTTTGGAAAGCTACAGAGGAGACACAGCAGCACTGAGGTACTGGCTCTGTGCTACACTGGGAATCCCAGATCACCATGCTGGTGTCCAGAAAACATTGCTTGGATTCTCTAATTCTCCTTCTCTAGACTTCACTGATTCACAGCAAGTCACCAATAATGAGCCCTGTGGGAGTTACCAGGTTGCTGCCTCAGCTGCAAGGCAGTGGCATGCCAGAAAAGCTGCACCTGTCTCACAAATGGGATTTCCCTTTGTTTTTCAACCCCATGCCTGCTGCATTGACTCTACACAAAAATGATGACAAAATGCAGAGGAGGCGCAGGAAACAAAGGAAACAGGAAAACAAGGGAGACAGAACCCAAAAAAGATCTGGCAGAACAGCAAGTAATGAAGAATTTCAGAAATGGAGCGCATTCACATTCTCAGCAAAGATAGCAAGACAGAAAACAGCCGCAGTCACCATCCAAGGGAGGACCCCTGCAAAAACCCAGCAGTAATGGTGCAGCTGTGCTAACACTATGCCTGGCATTCGCACTGACACCTACATACATGGAGGAGAGATCTTCAGCAAATGTCAGCCTCATAAACAGCGATCAACACCAATATTTGCTTTACTAACTCCTGCCTCTGGATAGTAGTTATAAAGACTGGCTTTTATGAGGGTGCTGTCAACTTCACAGGTGCTAAAACCCACTTAACAAACTACCTAGTGAATCTTTCCATCTCTTGCAACCTTTCTGGAAAGCTAGAAACCTTTATCCCACTACCAAGGGGATGAATTGGGAGTCACCTGCAGGGGCTCTGCTTTCTGCTTTCAGAGAAAATTCCATTTACCAGATAATCTGCCCCACTTAATTTAAAACCGATCGCAGAGTAAGACCAGAAAAATTATGTCAACAAAGTACTTACAAGCACTCCTTGATTAAAGAGCATGCAGTTAATATAAGCTCTCTTACACTCCAGCTATATCAAGAAGTGTCTCTGTTATTCAGCTCCATCCTCAACCAAATGTTACTGCCTTCAGCAGGAATACTGACTGGCCCATTCTGGCTTGTTTGGGCATCAGATCAGACACGTGAATCATCTTTCAGTAGCATTTTTCATGTAATGAATTAGTGCTGCCTGCTTTGCACAGAGGTGGTCACAGAGCAAAAGGTGTGTGTTCATCCCTCTGCCAATGACAGAGCAGTGTAATATATGAGCAATGATGCAGTTCAGCTTTTACTAAGAAAATTATGTGTTTAAGCTTTCAAGGGAAGCAGGCAAGGGAGAAAAACATAGGAGGGAGAGTCTAAGAATTAATTGCAGGGCATTAGGTAACATTTAAACAGCATGTGAGATCTGCGCAAGTGGATTTATATCCCAGCAGTGGACGTGCAGTTCTTCTAAGTTTCTTTTCCTGGGTGGTGTGGGATCACATTGTCAAATCAAAGTCCAATTAGCTGGAGTGTTTCACTTAACCACCAAAAGCTGCATTAACCTTTCCCCTCACCACAGTGGAAGTGTCAGGAGCACAGCAGTAGCTGCTGGAGGCCAAAGCTTTACTGCAGTTGCCACCAGAATATTATTAGCACAGAATAAGGCCATTCCCCTGAAAACCAAAATTGAGATTAATGTTTAAGGCTGGAGGATTTAGGAAGATTTACTTGTGAGAGAGATCCCTGGAGGGAAGGTGCCTGAGAAGAACAAACCAGAGAATTAGAGTCATTTAAGAAGAATTAAAAATTAGCCAAATTTAAAAAAAAACAAAACCAAACAACAAAACCAACACCCATCCAGAAAAAACAAACAAACAAACAAACCAAATCAAACCAAACCAAACCAAAACAATCCCAAAACACAAAAAACCACAAAAACAAACAAACAAAAACTTATCCACGGCTCTCATCACCCTCTCTTAGCACGGCCCACGGCACTTTCCTGAAATGACCTTGGTTTGTACTCCTGACAATGGAGCCAGTTTCCTGGTTGGATGCAGAGACATACAGGGATCAACAGGAACTGTTGACTCTGCAGTTTGCAGAAATGGGAAAAGGGAGCAAAAAAAACAAACAGCTTCTTTTAAAGCTTCTCTCTAGTTAACGCTAGAGCTGTCAACACTAGTCTTGGGAAGATGAGAAGATAAACTCCAGTGATGAAACAGTAACAGAGATTTATTTAAGATCTTAGTGGGAAGCACGGAAACAGCTTGAAAATGATTCAGCACAAATACTAAGTTCAGAGAAAAAAACACCTAGTTTCCTGTCTCTCCAACTCTTGATTTCATTTCTGCAACATTCGATTTCCTTTCAGCAAGCCTGCCCGCTGTTGTTATGTGTGGTGAGAATATGTCACATGCTGTCTTTTAATGACACATTCCTGATAAAACCACATTACCCAGACACTGGTGAAGCTTGGGGCACATTATCTAAAGATGATTTTCTCTTCTAAGCTGTGTGATAACTTTAAATGGTACTAGGCAGAAATAAACTGAACAGCTGCTCCAGAAGGGCAGTGCTTCTTGGGCTGCTGCTTTGCTCCCTGCCACGGCTTTCCGCACCTGAGGACCCGTGGTCCTGCTCAGTACAGCCACAGCAAGAAACAACTTTTGTGGCTGCTCTGGTAGAGCAGATTCCCAGGGGTCTGTGCTTCCCACAGATACACTTCTTTATTTAGGGGAATCGAAACAAGAAAATGCCAGAGCTCGCTGGTGGCTTTTGAAACCACAATCGACTTTGCTTCTCTCAGCCCTGTTGCACAATCCTATCATTAGCAGTGGCCCCGCCATGTGCTGCTCCCGCCAAAATGGGCTGTGATTTACACATCAGTAAATCCCTCACACACCAGTAAAACCCTCTGAGGATGTGGGCCAGATCTGGAACTTGAGGCAATTTCCCTCTAAACAGCAGTGGGTCTCCCTGCATTACACCACTGCACTCAGATACATGGCTCTACTGCAGCAAGGTGGAGACGAGCACTACAGGAACTTGGACTCAGAGGCTGGTCTATTAAACCATTTTGCACACTAAAGTGTCCCCTTTTTTATTACCTTTTATCCTTCTGTATTATGTTGTATCCTTTATTAGCTATTACCCATTTTTATTACCTTTATCACTATTTTAAAATACAACACAGAAAATAAAAATGCTCTCAACTACATTATCCCACTAGCTTGTGGCCCAGCTGTCCTGATAGGAAAGAATCTCTTTCACATATGTCTAAGAGAAGGGCCCATCTCTTTTGTGTGGCTGCAGGGGTATAGAGACAAACTGCCCTTTAAGCTTATCTGGCTTCAGGGCGAAGAAGTGTTGCTGAGCAGGACAGGATTGAGATTAATTTGGCTTTGGCCTCACTAGAGGAAGAGTAATTTAAATAATTTGCCCAAGTATTTGATCTGTCTTCAGATTCACAAAGAACAAGCCACAGGTCATACCTGGCTCTGTCTAAACATGCAAAATAAATGTTCAAAGTCACACACACCTGCCAGCAGAGATTAGTATGACCTCATGGCTTGAGTTTGTGGGCACTTTGCCTGCACTGGGCACTGCTGAGAACTCAGTGGGGCAGGAGGAGCATGTGGAGGGTCTCAGTAAGGCCCCAGCCCCCTGTGCTGACATTCTGGAGAGGCTTCCATGATTTGTGGAGCAGCTGTCAGACTGTGACTGTGAGATGCGGCCCCAGGCATCACATGCTGCAGACCACCACACCTCCTCCACGAGGGATGATGTGTCATGCAGACATCCTCCTGGCCTATTTACCTGCCTTGCCACCTCCTAAAACCCAACAAACTTGTTTTGAAGAAACAGTTTCTTATGTAACAGGAATGACTGTCAAAGGCCAGCTCTGCGTAAACAGGGCTGAGTTACTCACAAACATGTTCATACAGCTGAAGAGACCCCAAATGCATCAGGTCAAGGAAATAAGCCCACATGCCCATATATATTAGATACCATCTGAGAGACAAAGACAACACATCCTCAAAAACATCAGAAACTTCTCTGTGGCCAGCCTAAGCTGCTCTGACACCAGGTCACAATCTGGCAGAGTGCACTGTGCGGTGCAGACAGTGCCAGTTTACTGTTTTGGGAAGGGCCTTGCAAAACCCTCATCCAGCTATAGCTTTCACTCAGACATCTCACCCTGAGAAATGCCCTATCCATGAGCTGGCACCACTGCCCCTCCCACATACCAACCCTGCTGCACCACTGTGCCAGCTGCCTCCTGTTGGGCACTAAAGGGGCTGAGCTTTCCTACACAGGGAGAGAAATCAGCAGTGTTTCAAGTGTGCCATCATTCCGGGAAATAGCAGGGGAAAGGCTATCTTCACTGGTAAATTATTCCCCTTTTAATGGAACTTCAAAGTTGCCAGCATTTCTAGACACTTGACTTCAGAAGCTCTTACCCCATAGAATAGAGCCTCTCAACATCCTATTGTGGGCCTGTTTTACACTACGACATTTTAAGTTGTGTTTTGGTGGAAGAGGTAGTAATTTACTGACTTTCAGCCACAAATCAGTTCTTTGTTATGTCTGACCCATCTGTCCTTTCTTTACATCAAGAAGTCTTCATTTTTCCCTAAGTAACGAAGTCTATGACATGCGTCACAACATAAAGTATCAACTCTCTTTGAGAGAGGAGGCAGAAGAATGACCCACATATCACTGGTAGCTCTCCCAACATTGTGCAACAGTCACAAGTCATGAGGATGACTTTGTTCCAGCTCTTGCTTCTTGCAAAAAGCACCATCTTGCAAAAAGCAGGCACAGGTAATGATTGGTAGGGTTCTGATTGGCATGTGTCAGTCAGAGCCATGCCATGCAGATGCTGCACTGCCACAGGGAAGATCCGGCAGTGAGAGGGTGGTCCAAAGTTATTACAAGTGGCAGTTGAGCATGGGCTAATTTGTTTCCCTATGAATGGTTAGAGGGCAAGTTCGCCATCACTTTAAACAGAAAGAAGAATTGAGAATCAGAGAATCAGAGAATCAGAGATTTGGGTTTGCTCAGCCTGGTGAAAAGAAGGCTCTGAGGATTCTTTATTGCAGCCTTCCTCTGTCTATATGTCCACCTGAAGGGGACATATAGACAGAGACAGACATTTTAGAAGGGCCTTTTGCAACAGGACAAAGAGTAATAATTTAAGCTAAACTAATTAATGTAGGGTCCATTGATTAGATTAGCTAAAAGGAAGAAGTCTTTTATTTATATGGTGAAATACTGGCACAGTTTGTCCAGAGAGGTGGTGAATGTTCCATCCCAGGAAATATGCAAGATCAGGTTTGATGGGGCTTAGAGCAACCTGATCTTACTGAAGATCTTTCTGTCTTTGTGGCTACAACCAACAAAATACAGGGGAGCTGGTCTGGATGACCTGTAAGCAGTCCTTTCCTAATCAAACTATTCTATGCTTCTGTGATAATAACACATCCTATCTGTTTCTTCTGCTTGTCCAAGCACTCTCCATCCCTCCACCTCTTCTTCCTCAGCATCATCATTGCAACCCTATCCACCTTTTCTGTACCACCATCACTACAAGTACAGCCCACCCTCTCATCTCTCTTTGCCTATAGCAAGCCCACTTCACCCCTCTGCTTCTTCCTGCCCAGATGATGCAAACTCCACTTTCATCTCCCCTAACCCACCCCAAGCCCAACCTATACCTCCATCACCTTTTCCCTTAGCATTCCCCATCACTCCACCTCGTCTGACCCGCGCACAGCCCATCCTCCCATGTCCTCCTGCCCGGCGCACCGCATCCCTTCAGCCCTTTCCGGGCCGGCAGCGTAGGCGCTGTCCCAGCCACGGCTCCGCGCCGCCCGGGCACGCCACCGCCTGCCCGCCGGGGGCGAGGGGCGGGATTCCCGCGCCTTTTCGCTACGTCAGGACGGAGGGAAATCCCCGCTGGACTCGCTTTTAGCGCCTCGCTCCGCCCCCGTGCCGGCAGAAACCTGCTACC
>VWYI01003152.1:0-27881 GCA_013399455.1 Anthoscopus minutus | reverse complement strand
CCCGCCGAGCCGAGCCTGGGCGCTCCGTGCCCCGCCGAGCCGAGCCTGGGCGCTCCGTGCCCCGCCGAGCCTCTCCCCGCCGCCGCGATGATGCCCGGCCGGACCCTGCGCAAAGCCGCGCCGCCCGCCGCTCCTGCAGGTATCGGAGGGTGAAGGGAACGGGTTGGGGGGAACGGAACGGAACAGGACGGGACGGGACGGGACAGGACGGGACGGGACAGGGACACCGTCCTGCGCCCGGGAACTGCTGCCTGGCTCCAGCACCGGGTGGGCGGCCAGCGCCCGGCGAGACTGCGGGCGTCCCTGTGGAGGCGAGAGGGATATAGCTGTTACTCCCAGCGAGTAGGGGGCAGAGAGAGTGCGGGGTTGGGGGTACTTTATGATAAGGAAAAAGTAAAAAATTGGACAAAAAGTATCGTGTTGTGGGGATCTCATTAAAGCGNTCCGCCCCCGTGCCGGCAGAAACCTGCTACCGCCGACCTGGGAGCAGCCGGAGCGCCCCGTGCCGAGTCAAACCGAGCCTGGCCTCTCCGTGCCCCGCCGAGCCCAGACTGAGCTCTCCGTGCCCCGCCGAACTGAGCCTGGGCGTTCCGTGCCCCGCCGAACCGAGCCTGGGCTCTCCGTGCCGANGGCGGCGGCGGAGTGCGCCCTGGAGCTGATCCGCATCGGCGACAGGTGGCACCTGCGGCAGAGGATCATGAACCTGATGGCCAAGTTGTTCTGCCCCGAAACGTGGGCTACCCGCGGACACGGCGAGCGGAATGGAAGAGCATCTTGGTTTTGTGGGTTTGGAAGAAGAGGCTCCACAGACAGTGGGAGATGAAGAAACCTCAAATCTCGCTGCGTTGTATTTAGCTGCCCATAGCTGCTGGAGGATGACTATCACATGATTTGTCTGAAGAATGTTACAGCAATACTGGCATATAAATGCCAGGTGGGAAATAAAGATAATTATGGGCAGAGCCCCTAAACTGTGCAGTGGTGACTTGAGGCAAGCTGGTGTGTGGGGAGATTTGGGACAAGACTGAACTTGCCCTTCACCATGGTCTGAGAACACTTTCAGGAACCTTGTTTCCCCTGTCACCCTCTGGTCCTCATGTCCCATAGCTATGTTTCACCAAGGAGTTCAGTCCACCTCCAGGATGAAGCCAAAAAAAGCATCAGTGTGTTGGAACTTGGGATCACATACCACTAAGGAAAAGCCAGTTGCTGGATTTTTGACTGCCCGTATTTTCTAAAGTATGGATCTTGCTGGACAGGGATTTGTTGGTGGGAGTTAAAATTTGCTAAAGGCAACCACTATCTTTATTGAAAGGCTATTTGTTACAGGATGTTGTATTGCAGACTAAAAGTTGTAATTCTACAAATTAACACAGTGTTGCATAATTCTAGACTATATTATAAATCTATAGTATGTTTATATATATAGTATGCATAAAGTATAAATGTGTGCACTGCTAGTGCATGTCATATTTAAGAGAACTGTTAATCAAAAGCTGCTTGTTTAGTCTCAAAACACCGTATGAAAAAATATTCAAAATATGACAAAACTCAATATAAAAATTTATTATATAAACCAAAAAAAGCAGAATATTTTCTGATAAGAATAAATCATGCTTCAGAGAGGGAAGCATACTTTGGCATTATATAAGAATGTATCTGAATATATATTACGCAAACACAAATATTGAGGTAATTGTGGAAGGATTCTTTCAATATTGCAAAGAATTTCTTGATAAGAGTACAATTCTGCTACGTCTTAAGTAACAAAATAACTTCAATAGAAGTAGATCATAAAGTTACATCTCAAGTTTTGCTGAGACTGTTATTTATTCAAAGAAAGCAACTACCTCTCTTTGAAGAAATAATATCAATAGAATTGAGCTTTAAAGTGGTACAAGAAAGTGGACTTAGATTTTTGATTGTTTAATTATACTTACAGGCAAAGGTTCTTCCCTTGTATTTTATTTCCATTTTGTTTCATGGCCTCCTCATTTCAGTTCTAGAATGGTGGAGCTGCTGCAGCACCATCCTGTGGATGGTGATGCACCATCACCACTGAGGGGTTACATAGGAATGACCTTTCTCACTGAGGGGATATTACCTTTGGCTGGCTTCAGAGGACCTGAATTAAACATGTTGGTAGCCATATCAAGGCAGACGGTAACTTTGCTAGTCAATTCGTATCAGGCTCCAACCTAAACAGTATTTTTCATGGGTCCAAGATAGCAAGAAAAAGGCTGAAGCTGTTTCATAGCTACCTCTAAAGTCACTGGTCAGAGTTTCTCCTCTTAACTAGCCAACCTTGTATATAAGTACATTTGCATTTTATAAGGCTGTAAAGTTAAACTTTGTTATTTGTGTCTATTCAAATTATGTCTTCTCCTGTCTTGTGGTGAATTCTTGTTTATATTTATAATTTATTTTTCTGTTATTTCTTCTTAATCTGCCTTTGCAAAATTGTTATTATATAACTGGTCACTCTCACAACCAACCACGCAGGGGCTGTTATGTATTGACACTGACTTCTGTCACTGAGCAGAAGCTGACTGACTTTGCCTTCTTTCCACATGGAAGACTTAACCCCATCCATCCTGGTGGTATTACAGGGAGCTTTGCTGTTGGCTTGAGCCACATGAATGGTTCCCTTCCCCACTAAGCTAGACAGTACCTCTTCAGGGAGAACATAATGTTTCAAGAATAGTTGTTTACCTTACTACTGCAAAGCAGTGCATTTTGCTGACATGTACATAGGTCAGTTTTTGAGGTACACAAAAGTAAATGCTAAGAGTTTCAGAGGAGCAGAACACCACGTCCCAGGCTAGCACTGTGTCCAGCTGGGCAAAACTTCATCAGAGGCAGCTCCAGCTTCATAGGAAGGATTGCTGTTGTGTATCCTGCACTTGGTGGAATCTTGGAATCTTCATCAAGAACACTGAACAATGACCATGCCTGTCTGGAACTCTCAGAAGAATTCAGCATTAGCATTCACATTAGTAGCTGAAAAGTATGTGAATAAAACTGCTCTGTTCAATGAATGCTGCTTGCAAAGTCAACAGGAAATGAGGTGTGGATCTGAAGAGCCCACCCAGTTCTTCAGGCTGTAGCACATACGAGTATTACAAGAAGAAGTATACTCATAAATGCATTGTCATGGGGATATCCAAGCATAGTGTTAGCACAGTATTTGTTTGCCTACTTATGCAAAGACTATTTGCATTTTTTGAAATATTTTATGTGTTTATATGTATTGTTAAGAATGGTAGTGTTCAACAGGAACTCAGGAAAAAGGCACAGATGCAAGAGGTCAGTGCCAGTGTAAGACCAAGCACTTGCTGATGTCCACCCTAGATTTATTTTGTTACTTCTGCAAAGGATCTGCTTTATGACTTTATCAACATGAGTTTGTTTTCCTTAAGGGCTGTTCTGGATGTGTGCCAGATGTGTTGCTGTATGCATCATGCATATATGTCTTGAATTCCTGCTGAGATAATAAATATGAAGTGTTTAGGAGAAAAATGAGTCACAAAGGTTGTTACAATTCGGGTTTTCTTCTGCGGATGTGAAAGCATGACTGTATTATGCAAATTCCTTCCATGCTTCCATGTCAGCAGGGCAAAAGCACCAGGGCAAGAGCAAAGGTATGCTTTGGGAGATTAGGTTTGCCTTCTGCCTTTAAGAGGAACAAAACATAACCATGACCTCAAAGTTCAAAATAAGAAACCTCTTCTAGTATTTTTTGTTAACTACTGGCTGCTGAATAGCTGGGTGGTATTTGGGGCCCATTACTTCTACCAGAGTAGCTACATTTTTGTAAAGCAATGTTCCTGGTAAAGGATAGACATGCAAGTTAAGGGTTTTGTCTAAAATACAGGCATAAAGAGATACAGGGTTTTGTAGGCAAAGCTTTACTTTCTCCACAGTTCGAAACTGAAGTTTGGGAAGAGTGGGAAATTACACTGCTTATCACAAGGGAATAGCAGAGGGATAGTGCAGAGCACATTCTTCTTCCCTAAAGCTGGGACCCAAAGAGGTGTGCATGCAGACGAGAGCCTGAGGTCCTCCCCTACCATGCCAAGCACATCAGCAGGCTCCCTGCTCACTCACTGTGCTGCTTTTTCCCAGCTTCATAGGCAAGGAACACCATCCCTGTAGCTCTTATTCCCACTGCAAGGAGGAATAAGAACTTGGGGGCCAAAGGCTCTTGTTTCTAATAAACAGAAAAAACCCAAAGAGATGCAACTCCCTGATCTTTCCCACTTAGTCACCAGCAGAAGCCTGGAAGATTTTTATGTTGGAGGGTATCAGTGAAGTGATTCTGAAAAGGCCCATCAGCCTAGTGAAAAGTGCTACCATGGGTGCTGCACAGAGGTCTGGTTTTGCAAAGCTTCACCAGCAAATCATACCTGTGTGACTCACCAGACTTTTGAAAACAGTCAGACACTCACCTGTTTCCCACTAGAGTCTGACCCTTCTCCAGCCCTCCAGAGCAGTGTCTAGTCACCTACATACCATGATGCTTGTGACCTGCTCCTCCCTAAAGGGCAGGGGAAAAAAAATCCTATCACTGGGGCATGGCATTGCAATCTGAATGCACTTGACTCACCCACAAGCATTGGATATCAAAAAACCCAAACAAACCCACCTGGCAAAGCACACTGAGTTTGCCCGAGTTGCCACCCTAGAACACTGTCCATTTACCAAAGCACTTGGCTGGACAAGGGCAGTTCTGAGTCGTGTTTGCACCATGGTCTCCTAGGTGAAAACCAGCCTGGCCCCCTCAGCCAGCTCATGCCTTCACACCTGAGACTGGATGCACAAGTGGTATTTCCCAAACAAAGTGCCAGACAAGGAGATACTTCCTCTTCCCCTCACGGGATGTTTTTATAAATCAGCTGAAAAACAATGTCTCATATACTGCTTATTATTTTTAGTACATGCTGCTGGATGGGACTAAGTTTGATCACTTTCCTCCAATTAACAAGAGGGTGTGAGGGCATAATGTGCACCCATGGAGGCGTAAGGAGGCCGGACAGGAAGAGCTGGGGATGTGATGCATTACCGTTCAGTCTGGCAGAGTTTCCCCTGAAGCAGGTGACTGTCTGATGGTGGGACTGTCAATGAGCAATAGTCCCAAAAGTTGTTACAGCTGTAAACAAGGGTCCTCACCCAAGTGCGTCAGGACATTGTCTGGCCCATGTAATAAATGGGCCACACCAAGGCTGCCCTGCCTTCTCACGCATGGGCTCTTTGCAATGCAATTCTCACCAGCCCTCTGAAAGCATGGAGGTTGGTGTCACTCCTTCAGCAACAGGAGATATCCCATGAAATGGCAGTGACCACAAATAAAACAGTTTTAGCTATTTCACCTTTGGTGGCTTTGGTATTACTCCCTCATCCCCAGGAAAGGATGGTGGGAGCACCACGAGGTTCAGAAGCTCAGCTCCTCCATGGTCGTCAAAGGCACAAGTAACCTTTTTGTAGTGGACAGAACAGCTTGCAAATTTCAGAAAAAAACCATTACTTTCAGCAGCACCCAGTAATAGGGTGCTGGCACTTCCTCCTTTGGCTCCTGGGTCCCAGCTGGGACCACAGTCCCCTACCACATGGCAGAAATTAAGGGCAGCATTCTGCTTCCACCTTCCCCTTTGTGCTCCTGACAGGGGTGCGACAAAGCCACAACAAAGACCGGAGGCCTCAGTCACGTCTGCCCTGCTCAGGATCAGGAATTAGGGAGGCAATTTTTGCCAAAGGCAGCTGGATACGGGACGTTCCCCAACACCACCATAACACATCAAGGAAATGGCTTTGGTATGTAGGGAAAAATCCAAGGAATTTCAGCACCATGTAATTTGTTTGCACAGTTCAACGGTATCAGACTGATTCAGCTGCACAGAGGGGTGAGGCCAGCACATATGGAACTATCACTGGAAAGGCAGGAAATTCTGCATTTAATATTGACTAACTTCAGAAAATACCCTGACACAAAAGATGCTCCTAGTCATAGCTTTACACTCTATGGGATGGAAGGGCAACTACTTGTTTTAGGGAACAATGTTTATTTGCATCAAATGATCTTTCATATGATCATTAAAAGTTAGGGGTTTTTTTTTTAAAGGAAAACAACTTAATTATTACAATCATTATTAATTTGTGAAGTCTTTTAGCTCGGTCAAGTGCTTTAATAAACACATCTACATGAAAGAGGAAGTCACGACTAGCTTTCCCTATAAACAGAGTCCAAAACAGGCTTTTCCTAAAGGGTGATGGAGACAGTCTAGTTTCAGCCATTTTCCTGATAAGAAGAAACACCTAATTTACCAGAAGTGGTGTGGAATCAGTCCTAGATAATGCAGATCATTTGTTCCCCAGGCATCTATCAGTATGAGCCTGCTGGATACAGGAAGAAAGTGCTGCAAAAGCAGTTACGCAACCTAGTATTGCATAGAAAGGGAAAAATGAAGCACCCAAATGCTGGACTAAAAATCTCCCAGCACCAGGCAATGCATGAGCTGGGGACTGGCAGCACAGAGGCAGCAGGGTGGACATGCCACCCACACAGCCTTGGCTGGCTCTGGGGCTGACCCTGCATGTCCATGGGCACTAGGACATACAGCCCGGGGCTGTGGTCTGGGAAGGTTTTACTTCCCCTTGCCATTGCAGTGACACACTGCCCTGTGGCATCACTTCCCCGTGTTCATGGGTGTCATACGCAGCCACTGATTCCTGGGTGGCCTGTGGGAACCTTCTCCCCAAGGGCTCTCCTTCATAGCATTCCTGCTTGGGGACAGTGACCTTTAGCCTTTGGTCAAACGTGGTGAAATGGCACTTTTAATACATTCCTGGAAATACAGATGAAGGAACAACCACAACAGAATCACAGACCCTATTCAGATAGTATTCAGTGATGCCAACAGGGAACAGGAGAGCAGCAAAGCTGTAAAAAAATAAGAAACAAAATGGGACTTTTCAGGTAGAATCACATTTCAAGTTCCTCATTTGCCCGTGCCCTAAGGCTTTCACAACTGAGGGAAGTAAAAATTTTCTAGTATTTCACATTTCTTGGTGGATAAACAAAGTCACATGTACAAATCCATTTACAGGTAAGTTCACTGTGTCTTCTTGATTTTGTATTCCTCTTTACTTGGCTACTGACTGTGGCAATTAAATTTCAATTAAAGATATTTAATTTTAATTAAAGATACTCAATTTCAATTAAAGATATTCAAGACTAATCTTACAAGAGCCAGGCTGCTCAGAGCTTAAAGCCCTGCTGACCACACCTCAGGCCATGTGTTGGAGAAATCATGACAGGCAGGAAGATGGATACAGGACAGACAGTGAAAGAGAGGAGAGGAGCTTGGCTGGGCCAGACTGGTGACAGCAGACGGGAGTGGAATAGCAGACGAAATCATGACTGAAAATATCTTCTTCCTTTTCCCCATGAGGCTCTGGGGGAGAAGCCAGGCTCCAGCTGGGGACAGATGTGCTGACCCAAGCATGAGGGGACTGCACACACCATCCCACAGCTTCCATTCTCCTTCCCAATCTGCTGGTTTTCTGCCTTGTACAGTCTCACTGCACAACAGCATAAACTCTCTAGCATCCCTCATCATCATGGCTGTGTGCAGGGGAGAGGGATGGGGGAAAAAAGGGTCCCAAGGCAGATGGAAAACTGGTATACCACAAAACTCCTCCTCTTCCCTTCCAGCCCAGGAAAGAGTCCACATGCCCAGAAGGGAGGCTAGGAACCAGCCACATTGGCCTTTCCCACAGGATGAGTTGGCAGAAGCTGTGGGCTTATCTCTCCTCACGAGGTGCTTGCTCGCTTGCACCCTTGCAGAGAAGGAAACTGAAAGCAAACAGCGGCTTCTGGGGCACAAACCTGGGGACGAGGGAAGTGCTCTCTGCACTACTGGCATAGGAGAGCAAATGCCTTCCTTTCCCTCACACAAAACCCCACCAGGCCCTTTCGGGTAGCACTGTGCACAGGAAGAAATAGTGAGGCTTGCCAGGCCCAGCATAAGATGCAGGCCAGTGCCACGGGTACACCAAGGAAAGGTCAGGACTGCCCTGCGCCATGTGGGAGTGCTGCTGCCAGTGCCCAGCCCAGCAGGCAAACACACAGCAATGCACACGAACCTGCAGTGGAGATACAAACACCCGCCAGGCCCTTCCTCCAGCTCAGACTTCCCTGCAGCAAACAGCTGACGTGTCTGTACGGTTTTGGGCACCTCTGGCATTCCACACACCAGAGCTGCTGAGAGGAGAGCTTTCTGGGCTGGCTCATCTCTCCGTGAGGAAGGCCTGCTGAGCACGGACTGTGAAGTGACTTGTGTCTAAGGGAGTGGCCCACTTGATTGCAAACCTCCCCAGTTTGGAGGCTGTGGTTTCCACCTCCTGCTGTGACCTCCACTTCAGCTCCACTCCATCCACAGTCTCCAACCCAGCCTGTTCCAGCAACTCACCGTGACTTCAGAGGGAATTTTATCCCCAGAGTAGGTGGGAAATTAGAACAAATACCAGGTGAGGCCTAGCGGTATGAAATCATTCTCTACACATACAATCCACTCCCTTGAAGCTCAGGGTCTGGGCAGGAGGTACAGTTCATAGCCAGCATACTCCATGGACTGCTGCTTTGATGAAAACTCCACATTTTCCTAACACAGGGACAGGAAAAAAACAAGATACCAAAACAGGTTTTATAAAACACCTTGTACCACTTCTTAAATGCCAAGTCCTCTTCACACTGAATGGCAGTTTTTAAGAGGGCACTATTTCAGTTCTAGCTTAGATGCGCACCTGGACAGCATTTACACAAAGTCTTTGACTGCTCTCCCTGACATCCTTGTCCTTATGATACCAGTTCCAACTGAGGACTAGACAGACTCTGGCATAACAGAATTAAATATCTAGAGGAGTACTAAGGACACCATTTATTTTCAAAATCACTAAAAAACCCAAGCAAAACAGTTTATGGCAATACAGATTGACATAGAAGAGACAGAAATAAAAAAATGTACAATCTATTTCATGTTATTGCACTGACTTTTTTATAATATACAAGGCATATTAAACAGTTTTCATTAAAAGAAGTTTTATTTATATAAATAAAAGTGTAAATATACAATATCATACAATAAGTGTATCAGACTAACACACAAAATCTACCTACAGTGGGATCCCCATTTTTCTCATGAGCTAGTCTACTCTTCATCAATATTTTCACTTGTACATTTACATAACCTAAACATAGAAACAGGTAAACATTCCCATGTGGGAACACTTCCTTCAGAATTTGACAAGAACCACTGCAGAACATTTACCAGGGTTAATTTTAAGTGAGGGTCATTAGGAAATACGAATCACTTAACAGTTTCTTAATACTTATCTGTCCTATTATTTTTTTTAGCAAGAAAATGATCAAATGTTTTTCCCTCCCTAATCTCAGAGTTTTCAATACAGATGCAGTCTCTACAGAAGCTGGAAAGAGCTTACAGGTACAAAAGGTTGCAGAATATGCAATGACAGCATCTCACTGCTCTCATACCCATGATGTGCACCTTTATCTGTCCCAGGCCTGGATGCACCAAAGCCCTAAACCTTCTCCATCTAGGAGCGAACTCCCCTTGTCTGGAATGCTTTCAGCTCCCTGGTGAAGAAGTGCATAATTTCATCTTGATATTTTGTTCTTCTAGGATGCAGCTCCCACGTCTCTGCTCTCCTAGAGTTTGGCCAACACTCCAGCAGGGTGAAGAATCACCATGGGACTGATATGCAAACAGCAAGGCCAAAAATAGTCATTATCCTACTGAATACTGATGAACTAATGCAATATTCTCCATCATTTTAGTGCAACCAGGCTCTCAGAAAAATAATATTTACTTTGCCAGGTGTGTAACCAAAAGTTTACTACATCTGCTTGGTCTACCCATCTTGTCTGTAATAAAGCAGACACCCATACTGCATAAATCCTGGAGCTTTTCTGGGAATGTCACCCCAAGAGAGATGTCAGGAAATGCTACTGTAATCATACCAACATCAGTGAAGATGTTGTTCTTTCACAAGGAAAGAAAAAGGTATTTTCAGGAACAGAAAAAATCAGGGTTAAATACAATTCTTTTGCTTACTCTAATGTTAGTAGAGAAGTGTTATCTTTCTACCCATAATAACTATTATCAGATTTAAAACATTAAACCTATCTTTTAAATTATAGCCACTACTGAATCACACACAAAAATCCCCATTTCTGCTTGCTGTTACTCAGCCAACACTTATCTACGTGCATGTAAAATAAAATACTGAACAGTATCTGATTACTGATCTGAAAAAAAAGCCTTCTAAATCACTCACAATGAACAGTACCTGCAAATAAGCATCTGAAATATCCACCACTTATCATCTTAAGACATCTCAAATTTAATTTACAAATTGAAGACTTTACCTTTGAGCTCACACTGGTTTAGGAGTGAGGGAGACATATGCCTCTCTGCGATGGAACCTCTGGAATTCTAGACTGTGGACTGAAAAAAATGCCATTTCCTAAAACACAACTGTGATTTACCACATTGAAGTAGCAAAAAGTCAGTACTGCACTTGCACGTATTATACGTATACAGGTATGCATTCACTACGCTGCATTAAACTCCACATGCAATTTATGTAGCTATTATACACTCTATTACAGTCGGATTTTGGTCATTCCTGAACAAGGCCTCACCATTCAGCTGTCACTGTGTCACTGCCAAATTATCTTCTCCCTGTTTTTCAGCAAATATGCAGGGGTAACCTCTTCTATCCCATCACAGGCCTGGAATCTGTGTGGTCCTCCAGCCCTAAAAGCTGCATCCTCCTGAAGCCTCTCCCACTATGGAGGCGACCGGAGGCATGGACCAGTCCCGACAGAGTGGCTGAGCTTCGGGTTCACGGGAGACCCTCAGTCCACAGTCCTCTAACAGCACTGAACCTGAATTAGTTCCAGCAGAAATCCTGCAGGCAAAGGAGCTGTAGGATTACATACACTATTGCCCTTCCTGTAGCCAAAAGCTGCATCTCTCCCTGGATTCACGTGCTAATATGTCACTGAAAAAGAATTAAACCTATTTGTTCATTTTTAGGCAAACATTGCACAGCTTTTCTATAGATCTGGTCTCAGGTTGCCTCACAGAACTGAATTTTCTTCTACTAATCATGTGCTGGAGTCTAATGAAGCTGTCGCAGAGATGAACCCAAGCGAGTGCTCCGCTAACCTGGAAGCAATTGCTTCAAGCACTGCTGAATAAATATAAATAAACTGAACTACAGTATGATCTTGGGGAAGGGCCAAGCGACAAGCCCAGACCTTTTTGTAACAGCTACGCAGTGTCTTGGCTCACTGAAAACAGAGGCAGTACTTCAGACTTGGACTGGTTCCAGGCCAAGCTCTTCACCCTGGGCATGTTGGCTGCAAGCAGTCTCCAGCCTAATGTGATGAACAACCTGAGCACTGTGGAACAAACAACTTGTTCTCAGCTGATAAGGACACTGGCCCATTTCCTCCTGTATATATTTTATGTTGTTTAGCTATCCCAGATGTAGGAAGAGAAATAACAGAGCCTAATCTCTTGCACCCATACACTCTCCTCCCAGCACAGCAGACTAAGCAGCATGGCCCGCTACTGATACCTCTTTTGCAAGTAGAGGTGAGAAAATCCAAACTAAGCTCCTGTGGCATTGCAACTCTTTTCTCTTTTGCTGTACCCAACACCATGGTTTTTCCCATCTACACAAACAGTTTTCAGTTTCACCACCCAGAACTCTCAGAATCAGCCCAATCCTGATGCAGTTGGGTGTACTTGCGTCGTCCACACACATTCTCAACCCACACTCACACAAGCAAAAATAAATACTGGACAGGAGAAAATAAAGAAGACCAATTAAAAGCCACCACAAATATGGCCAGCTCTGATTTAATCTGTTATAATCCCCATTTTTAGATCACCACTCTTCAGCTTAAGTCTTTCAAGTTGGGCAGCCCTAAAGCTCTTGCAGACAAATAAAGCAGCCCAACTTGCAGATGTTCTTAGTGGTTGCTGAAGTCTGTGGGATCTATAAGTGCTCAGCACTTGAAATTATCCCCCTTTTTAAAAATATATATATTTTAAAGGTGCCTAACATTAAAAGCCTAAATTTGAAAATTCAGACCTTAATTTTTTATCGCCCCCATTTTAATCACAACTAACTACTCAGTATACACCTTGGTGGACAATCACCTGTAATTTGGACATGATTTTCTTGCAGATTTCTACCACATTAATACCAAGTGCTTTCGGATACAAGTTGCACCTAGAAGTAGATTCAGTTGTGGTGGATGCTGAGTTAGTTCATTAGTTTTACAAGGATTTTTCAGCTTTGCAATAAAATTCTTGTATTTTAGGCATACAAGTTGTGCAAAATTATACTCTTTTGTCATGCACTTCTAGCAAAACTGCACTTAGAAGAATAAAGTGAGATTGTTCCAGACATTCTCTTATTAGAACACAAAAAAAGGACCAGACCCTAAGGAAATGTCCTTAAGTGATATAGTACAGTCTAAAACCCACCCTTGTCAACAGGATGGCAGCCAACAAGTTCTACTACCAACACTCTGCAGATTCTAAAAATATCAGGGACAGGCACAGTGTTATTTATCTCAGTCAAAATACTTTAAATCAAACCCAGGAGAGGTCTTGAAGATCCAGTAAAACTGCCACATAATACAAAATTGTCTCTAACTTTTGGCTTCCTTCATCCCCAATCATTAGATGAGATTTTTGAAGCTCATCACATGCTTGCTCAGTGATTCTCCAAGGCTCTTAGCACCTCTCTGTAAAGCATTAAGACACTTCTGTGTGGCTTTATAAACAAAGACAGCTTTTAGACAGTTTAAAATGGTTTGTCTTAGCAAGTGTGACTAGACGTAGTGTTTCCATCATACTGCAGTCCTGTGTTTTCTGATTAGCAGTTGAACAGGCCCCTCTGGCACAGATTTAATGATGTTCCAGGCATCGTAATGCATGAGCCCAATTAATGACTTCCCACTAACAGCAAGAATTTCATCTCCAGTTTCTATGTTTCCAGACTGCTCCGCAGCACCACCTAGAAGCAAAAGGGAGGTAAAGTCACTTTTATAAGAAAAAGAACTGAGCCCAGAAAAATCTGCTTTCCACTGGGATGAAATAAACCATTTTTTTCCAGCTGTAACATTTTCAGTACAAGCTGCTTATGTTCACATCAGCTCTAGCAAGCTACCCCATGCTGCATCTCACAGAAAAGGTTATTTCAACTAAAATAAAATCCTGTTCTCAGAAATGATGTCTGGTTTTGAAGGAAACAATGTAAGTGTATGACATATGCTGAATGTTATCTCTGTAGCTGTAAGACAACCTGGCTGATAAAATAACCATGAAGGTTTTATGTGGCATGAATGTACTTTCTCAATTTCAATAGGGTGGTAAGCAGATAATGCAGTAGACTGTAAAGCCTGGGATGAACAAATCAAACACTGATAGCAAACTCTGGACAAACAATTCACAGAAAGCTTCTAAAGAGAGGCATACCCTTCACTGCTGATGAAAGTATGTTTTCTGTAATGATAGTTAAACTAACATGAGCCATCAGAGAGAGGGGAAAAAGAACCGTGTGTAAGGATGTAAAAGAATGAGCCCAAAAATTAAACATGCCCTTTACCGTAAGAAGTGTTTCTAAAGAGGGGAAAACCACACACACAAGCACAAACTTATAAGCAATTCAGTAAATACCTGTTTGATTTTTTATCTTGATGAAGGGATAAATCACTGAAAAGTAATTCTGTAAAAACGCTGAGGACATGTAGTTTAATCGAGAGTTTCAGCTGCCTTCAGAAAGTGCCTTTTTTTTCACTAAACTGACAAGTGACACATGAAAGTCACAGCATGGTTCTGGGACTTTTTTTCTATGTATGGTTCATAAAAGTTTAGCTATCTGCTGACAAACAAAGCGCCCATGACTGGCAGTTTTTGAATACAAATATCCCATATTCTTAGCAAAAGCTAATATTAACATTTGAAAATTAAAAAAAAAGACCAGACAAAAATATGGTAAAATTTGTAACTGGGTGTAAGGCAGGGTGGTGCTTCAGTACCACAGTGATTACATGCACTATGCATTTCTTAGAAAAGAGAACTGGATAAGGCACCAATGTTTCAGACCACTATATAGTTGAATGCTGCTGTAGTCTAATGCCTAGATTAGTGAACAGATCCATACTCAGTAAAGCAGATTGCTCCACATTTACTAGCAGATGCAATCCCTAGCCATTCCCAGGAGCGGTTTTTTTTAATGACCACTTTGGCCTAGTAAGTGGTAATAAATGAGAGCCACAAAACCCACCCCTGCTTCAAAAAAACGCTGAGTACAGTAATTGAAATGTCTGTACAATGCACAGACTGGAAAAAAAAAAGGAAAACTGGGATAACATCCACTGCATGATTGTAGTACCTTTAAATATCCTTTTTACAAGCAAGGGCTTATCTCCAGCAATGGAAGCTTTTCCACCATCAAGACTGAATCCCAAACCAGCAGAGGTTTTCAATAATTCAATGCAGATGACATCATTCATGTCCAGCTTTGGATCTGCAGTTGAACATACACAGCATCTTGTTATGCAGGTAACAGTAAATTGCACATTGTGTTTGGTTGGTTTTTACTTTTGCTGCACTGATAGGACAATTGAGAGTTCAGTTACTTAGACTAGGACTTTCCATCAAGTTTCTTAGACATGAATGTATTCTATTTTAGCTGAGAATGGGAGCTAGTACAAAATGCATTTACACACAGGGACATTTTCAGTTTACATGTTCAACAAAAACCTGCCAAGGCTACTCTTAACATCAACAAAATAACTGAAAAATTACAAAAATAGGGAGTGGAGAGCATTTCTTTTTCTTTCATTTGCTCCCTTTGCTTATTCAATGAACCATATCTTTTTAAGTAACAGGAATGAATGAAATGTTTCATTAAGCAAACATGTTCTGTTTTCTTATGCAAAAATCTGTAATCACTTACTAGGGTAAAAAATTGTTTCTGGCCTCCTATCTATGTATTTAATTAAAATTAACTGTAGTTTTACCATGCCTCCTACATAGCAGATATTTCTGAAGTACAACATTGCTGTAGCTGACTTAAAACATTATTTTGCTTAGGAGGAAATAAATCTGTAGCTTTGGAAAACAGGCTCCTCTTTGCCTTGTGTAAATGTAATAATTATGCAGCCTGTGTTATCTCAAATTACTGGTACTGTTATCTAACACAAGTCTAAACGTTATCTAAAACATCTGGAGATGTCCTAGCCTGGAAGGGTGGAAAGACGTCCTGAATAACCCAACACTATTTTGTTTATGAGATAATGTTGCCCCCTAGTGCCTGGACCCAGAAGATATTCTGCATTTGTCAAGGTACAGGATGTAGGGAGTTCAGGGCAGAGAGGGATCCTGAAGTAATTACATAGATTATATCCATGGGAGCAATTCAGAAAGGCTGATCCATTAATTAACAGAGTGATTTATTTATTTTTTTAAGCTGTGTTACAAAGCCCTATCATAGGGCCCAGTGTAAGCACAAAACAAAAGAAACTGCTACAGAAAAAAAATTCCCATGAGAACAGTAATGAGTACAGCCAACAGATTAAAAATAATTGAGTGGCAGCTCTAAGTCCTGGTTTAGCAGTGGACGAGCTGAGTGCCTGCTGTTTCCCTAATGGGAAGGGGAAGCCTCTAGTCATTCCCTGTACCCAAGCAGCACCATCCAGATAGATGCTGAAGGGGTTTGGGTCTAAAAAAAAATTTTCAGAGATCTCTTCCTAACTCCCCAGGTGCAGCCTTTACACCAAAATGCTGTCTTGTTCCCAAAAAGGAAGCTAACACTCCACTAATACATTTCCACTTAAACATTTGTCCCTACTTTCCCACGGGATAGATGACTTCAATAGGCTTACTTCCATTTACTGCAATATAAAAATAATTTTTTCCATGTTTCTAGGAGAAAAAGTATGAAATCTGCTTTTACAGAGAACAAGCTCAGTCCCCATGCTTAACAAACTGCAGGGCATGGGGTTTTCTTTGAGCTTTTTTAAATTGTTGAAGATTATTTCTGGTTGTTTTCCTTCTTGCACTGATTACTATTATTACTTAAAAGGAGTTTATCCTGAATGGGAAGAATATGCGGAACCACTTACCTAAGTAGAAACTGGATTTGGCCCTAAATTAGGTCTTCTAAGTTTGCTCCTAGTTACAAAAATTAAAAAAAAAAAACCAACAACCAAACAACCAAATCCCAAATTGTATTTGAAGAAGAGAAGAAATAAAATTTGAAGGTAATTTCATTTTCTCCCTTCAATCACATAAAGCACAGATGCTTTTAATCTAAAACATGTGGACATTTTTTCCTTCAGTCTGCTCTTCAAAGCAATCCTTCCAACTGTTCTTGGACAAAGATCATACCTGTTCCTATTTCCATGGAAACATCCATTCCAGACCCCACACATTTTCTGCTAGTAGCTGATATCTCGAGTCTGGAAGAATTGTTTGCTTTGTCTTTTTCCTTCTGGATGACAATGACTGCATATTTGTACAGCCTTGCATGATGAAGAGTATTCAGGACATCCCCATGGACTGAGCTTGCCAGAGATTTGCCATTGATTGACAGAACAAGATCTCCTCGATGGATAGTCCCTTCTTGAGATGCCACTCCCTTTGAAAACACTCTGTGGATCTGCAAGAAAGGTTTTAATAAGGATGCTTTAATCTGATCACCACACAGCATTCTACAGGCCAAGCTGAACAGAGACACTCTACCAAAATTTGCAGCCAGTGCCTAGTGCCTAGATATCAAGCACACAGCATTTGCTCCAGTGAATACACTCAAAATGACTAGATGGATCTCCATTTGGGGATGAGGGAATTCAGAAGAAAAGATGCTGTTACTGCATGGTCATTTCTAAGCCGAAGATAACCAAATCTAGCTAGTGAATGTAGTATCACAAACCACTTGTGCTTTCACTAAACTCCTCAAAGGCCTTCAATTATCATATTTCAGGTGACACAGAGGCTAAATCCACCTCCATGCCACAGCAACCATCAAGAACACTGTGGTGTTGCAACACTCACTCTCCCAGTTCCCAATGACTGGGACATGCATCCTGTGCTGTTTTCAAATGCACATTTCTAAACATCTGTGCACAGAAAGGCTCTGACTTACAGCAGCTGCACAAGTATTTAATTGTTTGCCTCAATCTGGCTGATCAAATATCATGCAAATAGATGGAAAGGGATGATTTAGTGGCTTGAAATGCATTTTCTAGAGAAAAAAATACCCTATTCAGGGTGGATTAAACTTTGAGAAAACTTCCAGCAAGTGTAGATGCATGTCATTTACAAAAAGGAACTGACTAAAAGACTCAAGACCCAGTATTTAAGGACTTGCCTATTTGGCACTCTAATTTTAGCAGCCAGAATATGGTTTCCCATGGAGACAGTACTAGGCCTGCCAAGCAAATGTTCAAGGCAGCAAATCTGTGGACACATTTCTGCATGGCATTATCTATAGGAATTTATCCTAATATCCTGACCAGCAGCAAGGTATTAGAAACCTTTTGGCTCCTGTTCCATCTCACTGGAGAGCCATGCTGAGATGGGCACCTGCTACAACCCTACAGATCCAATGAGATACATTTCCAGCCAATCTAAGCAGGCATTCAAAGCTGGAATAACAGCCTCAATAAGAGATGTAGGCATGCAAATGCAAGTGGAATACAGGCGTCATGCCTTTCCTCAGTTGCTCACCTCCTCAGTACCTTGAAGCTCACCAGGCATTTCCATTTCTGCACCCAAGTGTGGATATAACAGCCCATCTAAGCAGCTCAGCACCCAGTGGCAATCCTAAATCTAGCTGGAACCCAGAATCCCAGTAGGTCAAGAAAATTAATAAGATCCCTTTACAGCCTCTGAACAAAAAGCATCAGGAAAGAGCAGGAACTGACATTCCTTTGGTCTCATGGCTAACAGCATTTAGGAAAAGGACATCATCAGTTCCTCAGTCTGAGAGAGCTCAAGATCTTATGTTTTAGGTAGAGTTGCAATCTCTAAGTATGGAAACTCTGTAAGGAACTCTCTAGGGATATACCCTTCTTCTAACCTCAGCATTTAATGGATCTCTCACTTCCAGGGCAAAATTTAAATGCATGTTTTGTGTTAAAGAAAACATCACACAGGACACCTTTGGATTCTTCTGTCTCACTGCTCTGTTTTTGAACAGTCATTTTTTACACACTGGTATCTTAACAGGACACTATCTTTGGTTCAGAATGCTGCTCAAGACTTAAAAAACCCCTAACCAGACAACAACTCTCATTTACTGACCATCCACAGGTCTTAAAAACTCAAAACAAACTTGTGATGTGAAATCCGTAATGTTTGCTGAGGTCTGCAACCATCAGTCTCAGGATCTGAAAAACCGTTCAGAAAATTTACTGCACAGTTTCCTTACAAGGGCTGGAAATGAAAGTCTCTCCTAAAAGGCTGTGTGCACTGCAGCTGCATGCAGAATTTTTATTTACATTCATAGGATTTAGATCTAGGCCATCCCATCCAGTAACAGATTTTTAAAGCCTGAAAGCACAATTGTTATCTATCTCCAATAATAAAAATTACGCTTCCCAGACACTCTGATTTCAGTAGCAGATGGTAAGCTGCTGCTTCTGAGAGACATTGTGAGTGACTTGCAGTGAGTCTAGAAAAACGAGTGCTTGATCTAATCACCAGCCTACTTTAAAGTGAGCTTTGTAGAAAAATGACTTGCAGCCATCACTTACTGTGACTGATTTTTGTTCCAAGTCTATTCCTCCAGCAACACTGAATCCCAGGCCAGCTCCTTCTTCTTTGTGCAAGACTACAAAGTACGTGTCTTCTTTGCTCTAGCAAAAAAATGGAAGTGCACAGAAAGGGAAGAAGAAACGCAAAACCAAAGATCAAGATCAAGTGCCTACATAAATGACAAATTCCCAGTACCCACAGATTATGGCAGGTGAAAAGAGGCAACTTAAGGAATTAAAACTGAGATATAAAATGCATTTCATTACATGCTCCAGAATGAAGCAGTCATCTAGGAGAACTCAGGTGACAAGAAAGGTTTCTTCAGTCAGTTTAAGGCTAGCAAATGAAGTCAAAATTACAGTAGTGAAACGGCATTAAACCTTGGGCAGCCTAATTTTTACTGTAGTCAGTTTTGCATTGTTCAACCTTTTGCAGTCCAAATTCAATATTCCCATACACCTTTCAAGACCAAGCACTGTTCTCTTCAGGGAATTACTAACACTTTTATTATCCACTTTCTCCTTCCTCGAAAGAGTAACATAGATGTGATGCAGGGCATTTGCATCAACCTCTTCTCAGCAGGGCTGGACGATCCTGCAAGGGGCAGTGGCCAAATTACCAAAGCTAGGGAAGGTCAGATGGGACAGCAGAAAACACTTGGGAGATGAAAGCAAGGAGCCTATTAATAACCTAAACAGGACTAAGCTATGCTGTTGCAGAAATGGGAACATCCTGCACAGGAAAAGGATTGGTGCAGGCTTGTATCCAACAAGTCTGACACTGTCACAGACACCACATTTTGTGGCATAAGGGAACCTGTAGAGAGGAATTTGGTGGAGCATAGTACCCATCTGTGGGGCAGAGTATCAGATGTGGGGAGTAGAAAGCAGGTTTCTCAGCCTTTCCCCAGGATCCCATCTAACATCAGTTATTTTCAGAAACTACCAATACTAAAAGTAGCAGCAAATCATTAGAAACCAATCTCTTAATCTATTCAGCATAAAATGATATATTTAGTTCACTAAACTCAACATATTAACTCAGCATTTGCCTTTTGTTTCAGACAGTACAGGGAGCCACAAATCATTAGATTTTGTGGCGAGACAACAGTCAAATTCTAGGTCTCACTGCATCTTCCTCTACCAAATAGTGTCTGTGGAAGATTTCATACACTAGAGGCATCCCCGCAATATACAGAGGCAATGTCAGAAACTGATGTCACCCTGCTCCACATCACTGATCCATCAGCACTCAAGTAGAGAGGAACAGTGAGGGCAGAACATCTTTGTCCACAGTGTTTTGCAAATGCTAAGACCAGGCTCACCTGTCCTCAGGTGAGTATGTCTGGCTAGAAGTAATAAACTCAGTTAAGTAACTAGGTTAGCCCCTTTCCAAGCAATGGAAACACACACATATATTTGTGTAAATTAACTGTTAAGTATTATAGCAACCCTTCTTCTTCTTCAAGAAGTCACGCTCTTTCCAACCCTTGATAACTCAACTTAATTTGCTTACACTGATGAAGGAAGGATAAAAAGTCAGAAGTTCAGATGTTAAAAGAGGATCAAGGATCATATGTGTTGGGCCAGTCAACAACAAAGTCTGGCTTCCCAATCCCAAGGTGCATTCCTTCCGTCCCCACCCCTCAAAACTGCTCCATGCCAGTACACATAATATTGGGCAGAGACCCGGCTGTGGGTGCTTACTGCTTTACTTGGACACACAAAGGACACACCAGGCCTTCAGCAATCACCTCTGTTTAGACTGTTAGCCAAAGATACCAGTCCTAGAGACTGAAATAAAATGCCCATTTTAAAATTAATATTAGTAGTAGTTATTAAATGCTAGCAAGTAAATTCAGCACTGTTTAGAGCAAAGGATGGTGACAAACTCTTCCCAGGGAAGCTTTCAGTCCAAATCAGGCAGTCTGTCTCATTTTTCAGCAACTGGATAACTATGAAGAACTATTCTATTGTGCATTCAAAATTCACCATTTGAATAACATAACATTTTCCAGAGTCTGTGCCACACTGGGCTTAAATATGGATAAGAAACTATGCAGACAAGGAGTGCATTCCAAAAAGCATTCAGTTTTATAAATATTTGAGCTCTCAGGCTTTGAAAAGTGGCATAAATAAATAATCTCTCCAAGACCACATGCAAAATACTTTAGAGAACACTTAATTACCTCTGTCCTTTTGTGCAACCCAATCCTAATTTTATCAGTAAATCTAGCTAGCCCTCTTGGCTCACCAAGCTTTTGAGACTTGCATGCTTTAGCTATGCTGTCCCCTGGAAGATAAAGCTGGATATTTTGAGGAGGTCCTTTTCCCCTCAGCCTGTTCTATGTTTGAAATTGCAATCTTTGTGAACAAAATTCTAGATGCAGCTCAGCCAGCAGTTATGCAGACCAGATGGCAGTTTCCCTTCCAGCACTGTCATTATTTTATCAACTTCTGTTCTGATTTTAAAAGGATGTGGATGTATCCCACAAACAGAAACACCGAAAGCAGGGAAGTAATGTTCTGGCATGAATTTCACTTTGGAAGCCTTCTTCAAACACCTAGATAATGAAGCAAGTCATCTTGATGCAAAATCCAGTTTCTACATAAGGGAACAAAAAGGTCACAGGAGTCTCTTATAAACCCTTCAGTAGCTGTATTCTGGCATTCAGGTTCAGCACTGAACAAAATAAATTTAATTTCAGTGATTGCAGCTTCTAGCAAAAGGAACCAGGCACAAAAAGGAGCAGAGCTTCCTCTGCCTGGTGGGGAAACTGAGCCCGACCCAGATGGCTGGTGGAAAGCTACATTCTGATGCGCTGTTATTGGGGAGCCCAGATGGAAGAATACTCTTCCACTTAAAATAGGTCTATTTATTGTGACTCACAACTGCTTTTGAACTTCTTTTTATAGAAAGCCATTCAAAATTATCACTGATTTATAGCAGGCATTTAAAAATCAGCATTAGTAAAATTAATTGCAGTTGATAGTAATAGCCTGTTGTAGGACTACTAGTAGTGGAGGAGCCCTGAAACATTTTGGAAAATATTTTATCTGCCCTTAAGAAAACCCTCAGAAATCCATCAATAATGCAGTTTTATCTTGCGGTTTTTACCTTTACTTGTGCTTTGACTTCTTGGAGCATAGCAGCAACATCACATTTTGGTACTACCACTGACAAAACAGACTGCAGTTTTTGTTGGTCCAGGCTTGAGATGAGCAGCTGATCCAAGCTAAAATAAACATAGAAAGACAGAAGAGCTCTGTATTTCCCGACTTTGTAGAGATACACTTCACATATACCATGTAGGCTGCATTAGGAAAAATGACAAAGAAGGAATCTTGAAAACTGGTAAGAAATGTTGTATGCTGGGAGAACAGGAAGGGGCAGAGAATATTATTTAAGAATAACTCTGAAAGTCAGTCCCTGTTCTGTTCCCCTCATCCTTCCCTAATGGTTTTAGCAACAGCCATTAACAGGAGACAGCTACATCTGAAGACTGCTTCTGGCAGGACAACAAGCTCGTTTATCACCACAGGCTGTACTGGCAGCCAGTGCTGTGCAGCCTCCTCTCCACCACTACTGCTGTGCTGCAACATGGCCAAAAACTGACCAAAACCAGCTAGACGGGCCACAGAAAAAGAGCCCAGCCATTCCAGGATAAAATGTTTAATCCTGTTCTGAAACCAAGACACAGCAGCATGGCAGCTCCAGGGCATCAAGGTCATGAATGGCAGCCCCAGACTGTGAGAGGCCTGCAAGCTGGGGCCACAGCTGAAACATGCTTTGGGGCAGACTTGTGGTACAGTGGAAGCTTTGCCTTGGGTAGGGATGAAACAATAATAACCAAGCTGACACCAACCTGATAGACCAGCTGTTTCCCCCATCCAGAGAGCTGCCATGGGGCATGTCATCATCCGAGGCAGAACATGGTGTCCCTGAGCCGCTGTCCCAGGGGCTGCAGGCTCCCGTTCCCATCGCACCCAACTCCACAGGGCTGCAGTGGGCTGGTGGAGCTGCTGGGCTCTGGGCAGGCATGCCAAGAGCTCTGCGGGGCGTGATTTCCAGCTCTGTCTTGAAGCAGGTGGGCTGTGGGGGCTCCGAGAAGCCCTCTCCACACAGTTTGTCCAGGTCAGGCATACTGAGAGCTCTCAGCTCCCGCAGCCTGGAGCGGGACAGCAGCGGCCGCCCCAGTCCCCGGCTGCGACGCACCTGCGAGGATGAGGTGGGGAATGCTGCCACATCTGCCCCAGCGCCATCCTCCTCGCTCCTCTGGGGCTTTCCATCCCCTTTGCCACCCCCAGTCACACACATGGGAGACTTGGCCATGGTGTTGGCTGGGCTGGGGCTGCCACCATAGGTGCTCAAGCTGCGCCGCAGTGCCCATGGTGCCTCAGCGGAGCTGGATGTGGTGGCCAACCCACCACATGATGTCCTGGCAAGGGGCAACCTTGCAGCTGAGCATATATCAATGGCCTTCACAATGGGCCGATCAAAATTTGCCAGGTTTTCAAAGGATTTGATCCTCTGTTTGACAGAGAAGGATGAAATAGGCTCATGTGGCCAGTTCAGCTCATAGTAATAGTAATTCCGCCTGAAGCTTCTTAGTTTATCAGCAGTGGGATAGCTGATGTCACTGGCTGAGGGGGACACGTCATGGACCTTCTGGGCACTTTTGGAGGTGTGTGCCTGCTCCTTTCCACTCTGGCTGTTGGGCAGATTCAGGTGAATCATCTTTAACATCCCCGTTGCTGCCTGTGGGTATTTCTCCTCTGCAGTTTGGCCATGGGGGCCTTGCACAGGGTGAACCTCTGCAGCGTGGCAGTCCTCCCTCAAGTGACCCGATAACTGGGATGGCATTGAGTAGGTTCTCGTCACAGGTTTTGACAAGCCACAGAGACGTTTGTCTCCAGCAGTCTCTCCTCTTGAGAAGTACTGCATGGTCCCCATCTCCTCAGTCGGCCGAGATACTTCTGCATTCACCTCTTCTGTTTTCTCCAGCAATGGCAGCCGCAGAAACGATGCTGGTGAGGATGAGGCAGAGGAGGAGGAGGAAGGGGATGATGAGGAGGAAAGCCTCACCTCAATGAAAGTGCGTTGGATCTCCTGCCCTTCCAGCTGCTCCTGCTGAACTGAGGGGGACCCAAATGAAGAAGAGCAGGCTCCAGCAGACGTTCCTACATTTTGCAGATCTAATTGCCTAAGGTCATCTGCATTATAGATGCTTTTGATTGTGTTCAGGTCTCTTCCAGGGTTATCAGTCCTCCCTTTCATATATTCAGCTTTTGGTATTCCCTGAGGAGGTGAAGTGACTATGGACTGATGGTCTGTGGTTCTGAAATCATCCACCTTAGCACCCTTTCCCTGACACACCACAGCCTGCATGGAAACTTGCTTCTCCTTTGGCTTTCCCCATGACAGCTCCCCACAGCCACATTTCACTTCACTACTTGTGGCTGGACTGCTGCTGCCATTCAGGAGAGGCAGAAGTGAATCTTCAGAAATTACTGGAGATGATTTATTTTCTAGCTCTGATTTCAGAGTCTTTGAGGCTGCTGAAATGCTCTTTCCAGGATCTGAGTTTGTAGGTGAATTACGGGACAATGGTGTTTTCTTTCCCAAGAGTTTGGGGGACAGCTGTGGAGAAACAGAAGCCCTTTTCTGATCAGCCCCATTAACTTTGGTAGGAGTAATGCCAGAAGAATCTGAATTTGTCTTTGCTTTGCTTTTGATAGTGAACCCTTTTAGCTTTGGTCCTGCTTTAGATTTCTGATTATTTAAAAGGGTGTCCATTATACTTTTTTGTGCCATTGCCTTAGACTCCTGACAAGATTTTTTCTGTGAAGATGGGCTGTGTGGTACTGCAGCTCCTTTGCAGTGATTTGTGCCTGAGCTTTGGACTTTCCCATTTGAAGTCCTTCCTGAAGTCACGGAGTTAATTTTCTCATTTTTTCCTGGCAATTCATGAGTTGCATTAGCTTTTGGATCTTTAGACCTAGTGGGAAAGGGTGACCTGAGTGATATTCCTCTTGCTGATGATGCATTCACATGATTGCTGTCTGTTTTAGACGAGGTGGACAAACTGTTGGTTTCTTTCTTCACCAAGCAATAATTAACAGCATGATTACAGTTATCAACTGCCATTTCACTTCCAGATTTGGATCTCTGCTCATCATGACATCCTTCTTTCTCAAACAAGCTGTTCTCCAAGACACTGACATTTCTAGCAGAGCAAAAGCTCGTCTTTTTGCAGTGCAGAGACCCTTTTTCTTCAGTGGATTCACAGCATTTCTTATGTTCATTACTACTCCCCAAATCCATCTGTTCTTCTGTACGTAAGGCACCATTGTTACAGAAAGAGTAAATTTCAGAGATACTGACTGAATTCTTTAGGATGTCTTCTTCTGGCAGGAGAGCTGAGGAAGGAGAACATAAGGATGCAGAGGACACATCTGGACACTGTGAAGGACATGGAGAGGGACCACGATGATCTTCCAAACCTAGTTTGTTGATGCTTGTCTCCAGTGACCCACACATTGCACAGCCCTCATTCTGCAAAACTTTGCCACTGTAAGGGTGCAGTGGGGAGAGTGAGGATGAGCTTGTTCCAGAGGTGAGATGCTGCTCCTTTGTGGGCTTCTGTGTCTCGTCACTCATGCAACAGATCTCAATTTGCTCCTCATCTGATTCTGTTACAGTACAGCCCGCAGGGGCATTAGCAGCAGCACACTGCCTAAGCAACACCTCACCAGCACTGTCAAAGGCTTCTGTGACAGACTCTGTGTCCGAGTGAGAATCCTCCGCAGCCCCATACATCGACTTTGGAAATGGGTCACTTCTCTTACCTTCCACAGAGCTTGCTGTAGGCACCTCTTCCTCATTTAAGCTGCTAAAATTCCTAGAATAGTTATTTAAAGAGTTTTTATTCACAGTAAAAAGTTTGCCTGTGTTGATGGAGTCCAACACATGCAGCCCCAAAACCCCTTGTGCGTTAGCTCCACAATTCACAGTTTTTTCCAGCAGCTCTTCCTTGGGTGCTCGTGGCTCAGACTCGGGGCAGCCTTCGTCAGTGCCACAGCAGCACATCGTGGTGTACTCATCCCGGAGGGGACTTTCTGCGCGCGACGGGGTGCGCGAGGCCCTGCTCTCGGGGGCACCCATCTGGCTGAGCAGGTCATCGATGTCAGTGACAGGGATGGCCGTGCAGTCCTCGTCACGGCTGCCCTTCGGGCTACCTCTGTGCACCTCCCTGCTCGTGGCATCAGGTGGCAGTGCTGCTCTCTCTGCCGCGCAGCCACTGACAGCAGCTTGCAGACCTGCTCTTTCTCGCTTCCCAGAACTCTGTTCTTCCTCTGTTGCAAGGATGCTGTTGACATTGGCCTGATTTTGAGTGTCTACCCCTGGAGACAGGATGAGGTTTGTAAATCTGCTGACAGCTGCATCATGATTTAAAACAAAAAAAAAAAAAAAAAAAAAAAAGGCAAAGTCCTGTCAAATATAAGTGATCTAGAAAACACCAGGTTTTATTACAAAAATAGACACCCACATAGACTACATGTTTTCATTTTGATCTGCACTCCTCCTCTTCTGTAATGATGTTTACAACAACTCAAATTAATCATAACCATGTGTATTTGAGTAGAGCACAGAAGGGAGCAATCCATTTATCCAAGGTGAGCAGTCACGATCTGTTTAACTCTCATTTTTGAAATTGCAGCAGTCAAGCAGCCAACTACCAAAGTGTCAGCATGCAGTAAGGCACACTGAGCAGCACTGCTCCTCATCACTTCATCTCTGAAGTCTCCAGCAGAGACTCCGGGGAGCAAAGAAAGCCCTGACATAGCAAAGGTGACCAGATAACACAGTGACAATCTGTGCATAAATAACTTGGCTCTGACCCCTTAGCACTTCTGCAGGTGCTCAGTGTGACACGCATGGGTGACGTTATGCACACATTAAGCACATGGGCTTCACTGCATTTTTGGCACAGATCTCGCCGTGCTTCCAGGAGCATTTAACCCGCTCCTGGACAATACACCAAGCTCTCTGTCTCTGCCGGACTCTGACACATTCCTGCTCACCCATTCCTCCACATCTTCCCCGCACTTCACCCTACACACCAGATTCCACCTCTCTACTCTGCTTCTGAGATGTGCATCTCCATTCAAGCTGCCTTCCAGAGGCCAGTTACTATGCCATGGGCCCCAGAAAGTGTATGGAGAAGGAGAGGTTATTCACAGTGTCAAAATCCTTTCTTGCTCATTCAAAGGTGCCTGTGCATCTCTGTACTTCTCACACAAACCTGCAGGATTATCCACATCACTTAACTTAGGTATCCATGTGACGATTCCTCCTGGAGTCAACAGAGAAAAACATCTCAGGAGGGCAGTCTGAAGCAGCCAAGTTAGAATTTTAAGTACTCCCCTGCTTCAGCATGGTGGATCACATACAGAAGAGACTACTTTTTTTGACAGTGGGACAGGACAAAGAAAATGGTGAAGTGCCTTACAAAGAACTGCCAATGAGTCCTTACCCCAATGCAATTGGTTAAAAAAGCCACAGCAATACAAAGAAACAAGAACAAGGTCCAGCCAAGCCTGGAATTCCTTAAAGAACAACTGGAAGTCAAGCATCTGGAAGCACTTTAGGTTCCCAGGTATTAATACGTACACAAAGAAGATCATAAGCTAGAACAAAACAAAATATTATGTTCTTCTTGAATTTGTAAAGTATGCTTTTCTTTTTCAAACACTCATTTCCACACCACATAATTTGTACAGTCTGTGGGGATTCATATATTGCTGTAGCAGCATAAATCAGAAAGTAGGGAGGTATCAAGTATTTAAACTCACACCAGAAAACTATTGGTAAGGAAACATGCAAATAAAATTTTTTTTGTAAAATTCTAGTTTTCTGTTTCATCTTCCTGCACTTTAGAGAATTCTGACACATAATTCTGACACATAAAAAGGAAGGAAGGAAAGGCGGAAGGAAGGGCGGAAGGAAGGAAGG
>VWYI01003142.1:0-30815 GCA_013399455.1 Anthoscopus minutus | reverse complement strand
ACATGCATATATATATATACAAATATGCTAGACTTATGCATATGCATACCTTCACACATGCACACACATGCTTCACGCTCATAAGTGATGAAAGTTTTCATCAGATCAGTGTGCTGGGAGCAAAAAAGAGCAATAAAAACTTGTTTGATGCTAAATTTTTAAGCATACTGCCCATCCAAGAATAGAAGAAATAAATCTTTAAGGACCTGACAGGTCCAAACATTTTGCACTCTAACAAAATCAATTTAACAGGACAAAGTCTTCAAGGGCCTTTAGAGGAAGCACAGAGAGATATAATTTTTGTTTTCTAGTATATTCCTAGTTTAAAGAAAATCTGATTACCCATCTCCTCAGAGACTTATTTTTTGGTATGTCAGTTGAATTGGCAGAAGAATCACTGTTTTTATGTGGGACACAGAAAAACAGATCTTATTTTCTAGTGCGGATGAGAACCGTCTTCTGCTACTTAATAATGTTTCTTTGTCTGTGATGATATTGAAACCAAAAATCTCAAAAGCCAGGAGAAATGGTTGTCACCAATCATCAGCAAATACTGTAGGGCTTTTGCTGTAAAGTGGGAAAGGCATGTTGCAAAGCACAACTAGTAGTCATTGTTTTTTTCTTCTGAAGACTTACTGTACTTCTACAATCTTGCCCAGACACCAATCAGAATCAGAGCAGGAGTAAGAGGGGAAGTTTCACTATCTTTGCCAGGTAAAATAAACTATGTAGATCCAGTGAATTCGACAAATCAGTGGCAGTGAGTCAGACCACTTCCCTAGTAAATAAAAGCCCATATCACATAACCATCACAATGTTCAGCACTTAATAGTGAATCTTGTTTACTTCTAAGCACAGTGGTTAAAGCTGAAGGTTCAGAGAATCTGTTGCATTTCTACATCCTTGAAGACTGATGTTCAGTCAGGGCAGAAAGGGGAGGAACATGAAGGCCTCATTCATTAATCGGGAACCAGAGACTTTGTCAATTTAAGATTTTTCTCTGCTGAAGTCACAGAAATAGAGATTATTTGAGCGGTTCATATTTCGCTTTCCATCATGTTAGTTGCATATTAAAATAATTTCGGAGCCTCTCAGGAGTGGCAATCAGTAAAACCAGAGGTAAGGTGCCTCTTGCTGCCACTGCTGCTCTTGCAGGGCTCTCTTGGGGATGAAGCAACAGCATCAACATAGCTGAGCAAAGAGGGGCATGACAGTATTCAGGGAAGATTTTCTCAGGAGGGGGTGTTTGGTTTTTTTGTTGGTATAGGCAGGAAGCTTAAGATGTTATCTTCAGGCTACAATGTGTGCCATTTTAAACACACTGCTCTTAATAAATACCGACAGCAAATCAGGACAAGAACAGACGCAAGTTGTTTCAGGCGACTTCTGTCAAGTGAACAGTAATGCGCCAGGATTAGTGGCAATCCTCTCCATATTGAAGAGAGCAAGTCGCCTGCAGATGAAGTGCTCCAGGCATTGCAGTGGGTTTATGAAGGGGTCCTTGATATTCTGGAGCAGACATGCAAGTTGCAACATTACCAGCCATCTCCTGCTGAAAGCTGGGTGGCAGTAGTGGTGAGAGTGGGAGGCAGTTGTTTATAATTCCAGGTGCATCGTAAAGAACCCACATTCCAATGGTTTCCAGACTGCTGCCTTCCCACTAGTGATGCTGCTAATGCAACTAGACTGGCTCTTAATAACTAAAATGTTGAGATCACAGTACTGGCAGGGCAACAGTTTGAGCCAGTGAACCATTAACTTCCATCCCATTGTTTGTAATCAAAGTAAAAGTTCACTGGGGCTCAAAAAGGCAAGGGTAACTAACCCCAGTGTTGCCATCCTCCCTTATACCAAGTGTCCCTTGAAAATGCCAGCCCAGATTGTTAAATGAGTGCTAATATCTACCCACATAATTCTTCTCTCCATGATGAGAAAGGGAGAGGTGTGTGGGTTAGCTCTTTATGTATGAAGACATCTCTTCCATATTTCTGAATGGTGCTCTCTTTGGACTGACAGTGTTGAAGTGCTACCAGGCCTATTCTTCCTTTACCTTTCAGCAGCCTTATGCCATTCTGCTACCTTATGCCTGCCTAAAAACTAGAATTAACAAATTTTATTGAGTTACTATTCCTCTATTGAGGGAACCCTCAGAGCCAGCTGCGTTATTTTACTAATAATTCCATCAAGGCCGGTTTCCAGAAGAATCTATCTGATCACTGGCATCTGGTTTGAATTACTTTGTACATTAGCACTGAGAGCTGACTCAGTCTCTGGGCACCTCAAAGGTCTCTTTCAGGCACAGATTGGTTTGCTTGCTAGATCCTTGTCCACAGCTGAGCATCTAAATTTGTATTTCCAATCCAATTTAAAGGAAACATCCCAAGAAAAATCTATCCCTGTAAGACTTGCTGTCTGGAAAATACTGAAAAGACAGGAAATTAAGATAAAAGCAGCATCTCACATTCCGTGGAAACCATTTCTAAAAAACCTGTCACCACTTCTGGGATTTAGCTGTGCAGAACTTCTGGCTTAGAGTTTTAAAAGAGGTAATTAACAAAATACATATTATGGTCTCTTTGAAGCTGCATGGTAGGGTCTCGCTCTAATAACTTTCACTGCACAGTTCCTGTCTTGACCCACCTCCATCTCAGGAAACATAAGTAAAGGGAATGCAGTTTGAAAGTCCTCCCTAAATTATATTCTAGCACAGAAAAAGGGTTTATATGAACTTGGAAGTATTTCCTTTGCTCATTCTGAGTTTACAGCTAACAGGAACTTTTCTTGCCCTTTTTTTTAACCCCCTTTATTTTTTTGCCTCATTAGCCTTCCAGCAAAAAATGCTGCATTACACATGATTCTGAAAGGTTCTGTATTCTCCATCCAATTTTTATGCAGTATATAAAATAAATAGCTTAATCAGACACACACCAAAAGAAGAATACAGACACACACAGAGAGACAGCAGGCACACCTGAGACTGAAGTGCATCCTGTTCATAAAGGGAGATATAGTGCTGATGGCATTTCACACTGAGGTATCCAGGGACCATCACATGGCTTGATGAGACCAAGGAAGCTCAATAGACTTTCCAAACCTAATTAGTACTTAATGATCTGGAGAGACACGGATGTCCATCACCTCTGCTTCAGCCCCTCTGTTCTTCCTCAAATTCTTAATTAACCTTTAAGGAGATGATGTGCTGATGAGTTTCCTAGGATATTGCATTGATTTTTTTTCGCACACGCACACACACACACACTTGTGCACACGCTCAGCCACACGACACACGCCAGCTCACATATTAGAGAAGATCTGGTACAATTTCTGAGCTCCAGTGCACTCCACACAAGGGCTCTGCTGATCAGTGTTTATTAATGAAGCACTGCATCGAAAATTGTTAATTGATGGCAGTGTACAGAACATTGTCTGGAATTTAACCTTATTCATCATTTAAGTATGGGGGAAACTAGAGCATGGTGTTAATTAATAGTGTAAGAACAAAGTTGGATCGTTCTGCTGTGGATTTGAAAAACAAAATCGTAAGTGCAAAGAGAGGGAGAAAAAAGCTGTGATTAAATATAAAACCAGAGCAAAAAACTGAGAGAAAATGGAGCCAAAGCCAGTGTCACATTCAAGATGACTCACTTTGTGGTGATAATGAAATAAAAATTTTCTTGTGAGCTTATGTAATATTTTACTGTTGTGTCATATTTAATCAACTCTGAGTTTTAACAAGATAAGTAGAGGGTGGGGGAGAGCTGCTACCAATGAAGTGAAAACAGATTAATAAGTTTTGAAAAGTTAATAGACAAATTTTCAGATAAAAAAAAAAGAAAATAATCAGTGTTGGTAGCTGAATTCACCAGGGGGAAAATGACAAATGGAGAATGCCTTACTTCAAGTTCACTTAATAACAATAGAAATATATGGTGATAATGTAGTGTGCAATGCTAACAGCTGCACTCTTCCAAGCTTGTCTAGATGTTTTCAATGGCTGTTTGTTCTCCAAGTCATATGCTTGATTAATGGAAACCTATCTGCTCAGATATTCATTTAAATGATTTATTACCATGGGGTCGACACACTGTGCTTTGAGTGTGACTTTCACTTCCACTGGACTGTTGCCCTTGCTGAGCTAGGGCACTTGAACCACTTGAGTTTGGGCTCAGAATCTCAGTGTACAGGCTTCAGCCTGTTGTTTTCAGGTATGTGGGCCACAGTTATGGACCAATCTTTTGATCCAGCAAGAATTTCTCTGCCACAAAGACCTTTGACCTGCCCCAGGTCATATCCAACACAAAGGATAACAGGGGGGCAGCATGGACATTCCTGGCTGTGCTGAAAAGTCATGGCACTATGCTCTTGTAGAGCAAAGCCCAGTTTCTGCCTGTGATCAGACAAGAACATCTTTGTAGAGCAGGGGCTGAAGCCTAGGATTTCCTTGGACCTGTCCTCTGGTGCAGTTTCTGTGTTTTTACATCAACTTGGGGTCTTAACTCTTTAAAGAGATATTTCAGTGACTCCTAGGTTTGAAAATGTGGAGGATGGTGTGAACATGTGGTGTGCTCCCCACTCCAGAAATCCTGTCATGTAAAGAGACAGGATGGTCTGAGGAAAGAGAAGAAATAAAACAAACAAACAAACAAATAAATAAACAAAAAAAATCCACAAAAAAACACCACCTGAGCAAACAAACAAACAAAAAAAAACCCAAAAAACTATACCAAGGGAAAAGTAAAAGCACTGCCAGATTTTCCTGAATTTTAGAGAAATCTTCTTCAGTAGTTAGTCCGGCTCTTTCCTTTCCTTTTAAAAGAAAAAACATGCAGTTTTGGAAAAAAAAAAGATAAATCCCATCTCTTTTATTTATTTCCAAAGCTCTTTCGTAATTTCTTTTTTCCAGAAAGTATTCTGGATGCTGACCAAATTCCTGACTTATTCGAGTCCCCCTAAAACTTAATTTTCAATTTACTTCTCTGTTTATTTGGAACATATCTATTAATTTCTGTTTGGGAAGATAAGGCATGGAATGATTAAATGTGGAGCTAAACAAAGGTTGTTTAACCTACCTTCAGGCCCCAGATCAGGATTAGTTCTGCCTTTGTCATTCATTGAGTCTGTAACTCTTGAGTCATTAGGCTATGGGTGATGGGAAATGGACAGTGAGGAATGCAGAGCGTAGGAGATGACAGTGCAGGGCATCAGGGACCATGAAAGATGTCAGTGGCTACCAGATGCCATGAGAAGGCAGAGATATTGTTTTGCCCAGATCTCCAAAGATGAGAAGAAAGGTCCTGGCAGCGCATGTGATACTCGAATTAAGCTCAGATTTCCTCTGATGTGATTAGTGACTGTTCATGTACAGCACACTCTGATAGTTGGTAGTGGGAAGGTATCCAAAGGACATGGAAAGCTTCAGAAGTATCTGGACTATGTCAGAAGCAGGATGGTGTTTTGCAGAAAGTACAAGAGAACATTTCCTGTTCTGCACTTCACGACCCTTAGATGAGGTCTGATTGTCCTGATATCACTCTACTTTGTGTTTTCCCTGAGAGCTGATTCAGTTTTTATTGCCTCTTCTCTCATCACCCCAGGGTGATAAAGGGGCGTAAAGGACACCCAGCCCCTCAACTGTTCATGTAAGCTGACATGTAAGTCATATAAATCAAGTCATATAAGAGCAAATATAAGAACATGTAAGTCATATACGAACAAATCTCTTAGCCAGTAAGTGCCTGGTGTAGATAGTAAGCATGTTCTCTCATTAGTGGTTGTTAAGTGAAATGTTTATTGTTTAAAAGCGGCTTAATTGTTCTTAATAAAATAAATAAATTTCGCTTGTGAGAGCATAAAAGCAAACAAATGTGCTATAGGCCAAGCTCATTTTACTTCCTGTCTTATGGGTAACTTTTACTACAGAATCTGGCAGCAGCTGGACAAGAAGACAGGAGCTATTTTCTGCATCTTTCACTATTTCCTTTCTTCTGCTTCTTATTGAGAAGAAAGCCTTTTTTCCAGCCTGTAAAATTTTGTTTAGATGAGCAATGAGAGGGAAAATATGCTGTCTAAATCTAGGACAGTAGCTGACTACTCTAGAAAGAACAATGGTCTTATATTTAGGAAGACTGCTCAATGACAGACCAGGGCAGATTTCAGTTCCAGAAAATCAGAGAAATAAATGAATAAGTACGCAGAGTACAAGGGAAGAATCCCACCTTCTCACTCTCCAGAATCTCAGTGTTTTTAGAGAGTCAGGTGAGGCCATCTAGATCACCAAAGGCAACCCAAAGCAGCAGCTTACTGACTGTGTTCTTAGCAGTGCTTACAACCCAGCCCTGGACATTAGAATCTGTTTAACTGAGCAAAATAAACATGTTAATCATGATCCCAGGGATTAGCTTGTAGTCTACTCGAAAATAGCTGCATCATTTTTGGCCACCAGAGTTACTCTTTATCAGAGCGGTTTCACACAGAGATTAGGCATCAGCAGGGCTCTCCAAAGTGTACCCAGCACAGTCCCAGGAGCTTTGGGGGTCAGTGGTGAAGTACCTTGCAAACAAGCTCCTGGCATTTGTGTCTCAAAGAGGCCCCTCCTGATGTAGCAGGGGGAGTGTTAAATTTGGGATTGATGCACTTGGTTCAGTCCCTTTCTTCACACCTATGAGGGGCATCAATGTGCAGGGCTCCCTTGTGTTCCCTACACTTCTTTCTCACCTGTGTAGGGTATATAATTTTTTTGCATCAATATCTGCTTCTTTTATTTAACACTTTTCTCTTGGCAAGGGGAGACCAAGAAGATATGACTTTAGTGGGAATTCTCTTGTGCTTCTGAGGCACAAGAGAAAATCAGAACTTGTTCAGTCTTACCTCCAGCATGAGTCAACCCCATCAGAGAAACCCTGCAGAAGAGAATGCTGAGCATTTGCCAGGAGCTAGAGGAGCTGGAGGGTGCTGAGGCACTGGCACAGGTTGCCCAGAGAAGTTGTGGATGCCCCATCCCTGCAAGTGTTCAGGGCCTGGTTGGAGGGGGCTCTGAGCAGCACGATCTAGTGGTAGGCATCCCTGCCCACAGCAAGTGTTTTGGAATGAAATGATCTTTAATGTCCCCTCCAGCCCAAACCATTCTATGATTCTGTGATTCTAAGATGCACAGTGGGTTATTCATTGCCTTCTTAAGCCCGAGAGAGATGTCCTCCCTACCTGCCCCAGTTAAATCCTGCACTAAACAACCTTCTATTTTCACTGTGTGTGAGCAAGAACTAACTTGTGATTTTATGACTAGGTGAACTCCCAATGATGGTATCAACATTCAGCATTCACTGGCTTGACTTAACATCTTAATATGGCACAAGGTCAGAATCCATTCTCAAGTAACTTGAAGAGAGCACTTACTCTTGGAAAGACAGAGCGCTGGAGGCTTTTTTTGTCTCCTAGACCTAGGGAAGCTGTGCACAGTGGGGATCAGAGTGAATCATGAGGCAGATTATTGCAGCTCCTGTCCTGTTTGGCTAACAAATATGTTTTAATCAGATAGCAGCAGTGGTGGTGAGTGTGGCACTACCTGTTTTGTGCACAGTAGGATGCACTCAGCTTTCTGGGAGACTTGTTTCTCACTTGTCTCTAGCAGGTGCTTGTTGTGAAATAGAGCTTTTTCTACATATTACAGTTAGTTTTGGTAGAACAATGTCATCCCAAAAGACATCCTCTCCATCCTTCCTATTCCTTGGTGTCTTCTTCCAATGGCTAAACTTCTTCATGCCTGTTAGCAAACAGCCTCAGCATCCCACTGTGTTACTTGAATGAAACTCTCGTTAAAAAAAAATAAAATAAAAAATGAATAAAAAATACCCAGATCTGACTGGAGAATCTTTAGAGAACTTGGCTCAATCCTTCTGCATTCACATGTAATTTCTGTGCCTGCTTCCCCCTATCTACCTCATTCCTCTCCACTCATCCCTACAGGTATAAATAACCCAAAAAACCTGTAGCTATGTCTGTGACACAGCCGTGCTGTGTCAGGGTCTGCTGTGCCATTTTCCCCATCTGCTGCCTCCCTGCCCCACGCTGCAAGTCCAGCACAAGCTCTTGTTGTGCTGAGCTGAATAAGGTGGGTGCCCATGTTTGAAATGAGACAAAAGCTGAAGCCCTTTGCTGAATCTGAGACTTTGGTGGTGACACTGCTGGTGAACAGGCAATTGTGCCTTTACAAGAGGGGACAGAATCCTTTTTACAATGCAAATGCTGAGTATTAATGAGTCTAATACATGCAGGTGTGAAAGTCATTGGGACAGCAATGTCCAATGCTGCCTGTCAATGCAGAAATACACCTGCTTGATCTTCTTCAGGCTAAAGGCTACTGCCTTGGATGAGCCCAAAATGCACATTGATTCAATTTCCCATCTCCGTCCTGGAGTTCCTTAGGAAACGGAACATTTGCTGAAAAGAAATAAAGCAATCATTACAAATGCTAGTCATTAACAGTGTGAACTTTCATATTCACCTGCCAAGACATTGGTAGCGACTCAGCAATGTTGTTCCCTGAGCACTGACTGTTGGGTTTTAATTACATTGTTCTATTAGAGGTGTTCAAATCAACCATTTGAGAACTGTCTGGCTGCTGTAGAAAAAAAAATAATTTGACCTTGACTTCTTCTTCCTTCTCTTTGTCCTAGTACTCTTTGGAGGCAATCATTCATACAGTATATATCTTGTATATAGTCTGTCGCTACTCTTCCTGCTGTACTTGTGGGATCAAAATATCAAAATAGCTTTTCTAGGTGTTCAAGCTCCTTTATACTGAACTGACTTTACTCAGCACCTAAATACTGTGGGTGCTGTGTAAATGTCGCCACACTGGTGTTTCCTACCATGGCTCTGAGGGTTTGGCCATCATGTATGTTACCTTCTTCATGCTTTTCTACTTTGACTATATATGTCTTTGTTAACACTTAGAGTCTATCTGCTCTCCCACTTTTAAGCAATAAAGTCCTCTAGTAGTCAAATGCAATAATGTTCCAAAATGTCAAGACTAGACCACATGTGTAGCTCTCTTATTAGAATAGGTCTGCTCCTCCCTATTCCACCCCTAAGCCAGGGCTAATGAAAGGCAGATGGACAGGTTTTTTAGAAGTCAAAAGACAAGTTCAAGCCAGTCTCTTGAGGCAGATCTCCCTGAGAAGTTATGGTCTTCATGTCAGCTGACATCATCTTGACAGTTAATGAGACTGTCCGAGTTTTGAAAATGAAATGAAGATACGAGTGCACTGATCCCTAAGGCCCAAAAGATGGTTTTATAAGCAGTGGCCAATTCTGTTACCAGTCCTCCAAGATACTGCAGCTGGAAATTGAGTTTGAGCATAGAAACAGCTTATTGCAACATTATCTCTTAACAAGGGTTTAAATACCACATCAGAAGGAACACAAATAGAGAGAAACTAGGTCTGTAGTAAAAATGCAAACAATTTCATTTATGCTCTCTTTCCTCATCAAAAAAAAATAAGTTGACAAAAACAATTATATGAGGTCCTTAAAATTTATCCATGGAATATTTTGATTCCATGGACAAATAATAACTGAATGCATAAATATTTATTTATACTTTAAAAAGCTACCATGCTGTGAATAGCAATTTAGCAAACTGATGCTTATATCTTCTTCCATATCCCATAATCCTAAATTAGACTCCATGGGTATGGTACATATAATAGTGCCTAGTCTTAGTGGAAAAAGGGAGTTCATCATGGGAACTTTTGCCTACAAAGTATCCTGAGAGGCTTAGTATGTCTGGGGAAGCCATCTCACAGCAAAGTACGATGGCAGCATAGGAAATGAAAATACACTTCCTCTGGCAGCATCTCCCGACTGAAATCTTTGGGGTGTTTGGGTTTGGGACTTGAAGGGGAAAAAAAAAAAAAGATTCTCTGTAGACACCACATTTGTTTCATGAAAAAAACATAGAGCTCAAACACTAAATTTCTCTGAAAAACAGCTTGATTTCACACTAAGTGGTGATTAAGACCCAAGAGGAGAGGCTTTCTCCAGAATGCAGCCACCCACCCGTCCCCCAGATTTCTTTAGCCAAAGAAGTGCTGCGAGGAATAAGATCATCACGACCTTGTGGAGGAGTCTCAGTGAGATCCTTGTGATCATCCTGCTTGGCTCCAAGTCATATGCAGGAGCAATAGCTTCCAGTTTCCTCCACAGCTACACTCTCAAGGACAGTCAGGGCGACCACAAGGAAAATGAGCATTTTGTATAACTGCTGCCCGTGTGCAATATTCACACATGGCATCCCTTGTCACCAGAATGGTGATGTATTTTTTTTTCATTTGTTACCAACATGAATTTAATTCTGAGTAGTACCCATGAGGGGAGGAAAAAACCAAAACCCACCACAAAAATAACCTGTGCCTTTCCCATTACTATCCCTTTAGTTATCCTGTCCCCTACTGCTGCTAGAGACCTGCCATTAGCAAATTCCCAAACCACTCATTTATTTCCAGGGCTATGCTGTGAAGCCTCATTCTTCAAACATAACAAATCCAACAGCTTCATGAGTTGACCTATTGTGGATTTTTCCCTGTGACTGCAAATGGGAATGGTCTGTACAAGTAAAAGCCCAGATCTCTCTGCTATTACAAGTAAAAGAGTCTGGGTGAAATATCTGCCGAGGAATATATTTTATGTGTTTTCTTTAACTGTCCCTCCAAAAAGTGCTGAGTGATGGTCGGGTGCTGTTTGGAGGCACTGATAATGGCCTTACATTTATAAAGTACCATCCATCCAGATGGACTACCAAAGTACTTTATAAACCTTACTAACTGGTTGTTCCAGCTCCGCACATCACCTTATATCTATCCATCTGTTCACAGCTATAGCTTACACAGAGCACTTCTTTCACCACCAAAGGATGCCTATTCCAGATTTGGGATTTAGCTGATGCTTAAGAGCTCACATCAGTGTGGAGTAACAACTCTGTGGCTTAGCCCTGCTTCTCTTCCATAGCTCTGTTGACTTCAGCATGAATTAAAACTAGAGAGCAGAAAATGAAGCTGCTGAGGAATCAGGTCAAAAAGAGACAAGGTAATTTTTGTGTAGTAAAAAAGAGTAAGGCATCTTAATGATAGCAGCTACTTAGATGTTAAGAGTTTACGCAGGTGTGTGAGAAGGCTCACAAGTTCACAAAAAATCTTGACTCCATATTCACCTCCGCCACAGGGATTTTCAGGGTCGCTGGGGAGATTACTGTCGGCAGACCTAGACCCCCTAAGGTCACAGCAGGAATTGGGGTGTCTGTGTAAATTTTCCTATGACAATGCCCTCACCGAAGCAGGGTTTCTTGTCTGGGCAGCAACATGCCCAGCTGGACATCATCAGGGAATATTGCTTCTGTAATATTTCACTGTCTTACTGCAAGAAATTTGCTAAGATTTTCATTGCTCTTCACTACCTGGATTGCTGTAAAGTCCTGAGTTTAAACTACAATTGCACCACTAACACAGAGCTGTGAGTTGGAATTTGCAGCTACCCAAATTTTGCAATTAAATATTTTGCAATTTTATAAATTTTGCAGTTCAAATACCTAACCGGAGAATGCTGAAGGTAAAGCCATTATGAAGTTAGAAGGAGGCAGCAAGGGGTGTGTTTGAGTCCCTGTGAACCCCAGGGGACTGCTTCTCTACTTAGGTGAAGTAGGAAAGTTTTATGCAATGCTTCCTCATCCCAGAAATTGTTTAAACAAGGAGCACATGTGTCCTTTGCACAGCCCTCTGACAGTTCTGTTTGTTCACATTTGGGGTTTAGATCAAAATTAGATTCTGTTAAATTCTGGTTTGCATTTGGCTATAGGAGGCATTTAGATCAGACAGCCTCTGCTCTCCTGAAATATACTCAAAAAGCAACATGATCGTGACTAGTTAGGCTATGATTTTTTTTTTTTCATTTTTAGGCCAGAGGATATGTTCAGACAACATTCTACATTTGTGTGAAATTAAGATCCATCCAGCACCCTGTAAAATATCTAAACCAAAAGATTAATTGTTAGCCATGATTACCATATTATTTATTGTTATTGTGTGATGTTGAGACTATGTTTGGAACAGATGGGAATCCAATTAGCTTAGTTCTGCCTTTGTCCGTTGGATGAGACATTAATTTCAGGGCCACTCTCCACCTTGTCTGAATAGCTACGAGAAAAGAAATATGCTCATGGAACTTCGTGTTTTTGAGACTGTTTGTCATATATTTTGGTTTTTTTCATGAAAGGACACTACTGGCTGCTAAGCAACAGAATAGCTGTGTTTACATGTGCATTTATCTATATATATGCACATACATACGCAGACACAGGGAGTTGTTTACTCAAGGACAAGAGTCCTCAGCAGACTGGCTTTCAACTGAGAGTAATTCTATTAATTAGGGCTGCAGATACCATCCCCCTTCTGCTTACCCAGCCTTACCCCCTCCTTTTCTTTCCTCAGTTGCAACTATTACTATTTTTAATTAACGTGCCAAAACGTTCACTTCTAACTATAACAAGAAAAGAGAAAGACAAAAGGGCAGAAGCAGGGAGAGGAGCTCTGGAGAGAAAAACAATTTGTTTGACTAACCCTTTCAGAAAAAGACAGGCTTGTCAATGATTTCTCTTCAGGATGGTATCCCATAGCCAGGGGAGGGAGCAGAAAATCTTTTTAATGGGGCTTTTCTCCCAGCTAGGAATAATCATGCCTACAGAGAAGTCTTAAAGCAGCCTTCTGCTTGGGGGCAGTTTTTTTATACATCTCTGGTATTTCTTTTTTTCTTTTTTAACATCTCCTCCTTGTTCTTTTTTACCATTTTTTAAGGTGTTATGAATCCTTAGTCTAGGAATTACCTCTCAATCCATCTATATTTTTTGTGCTGTATTGATTATTAGGTTATTTCTCCACCACAAATCCCTGTCCCTGGATTTTAAATGTTACAATATTTGATGTAATCCCCACACTTCAAAACTGATATCCAGACACCATAGTAAATATTTAGGGTTCAAGGTTGCCTCTCTGTTCTTCATCTTTGAAAGAGTTTGTGATTAATTGAATACTTGTGAAAGGGGAAGGTGATTAAGATGTTCATTGCAGAGAAACAGAAGTATAAAAGACAATACTGGAACTGAGATATAAACACAGCATCAGCACTGGAAAAAGTGTTGATTGAAATTGAGCACATATGGATATGAAGCATGGTTTTTCATACACAATAAATTCTATGAAATACATGCCTTTATTGCTGCTGTTTTATTTAAGTTGAAGTTGTCTGGGTGTTGATGAAATACCAGGGGGGGTTAGTTCAGGAAAGAAAATCAGCTTTTAACTAAATGAATAATTGCTTTGTGTTTACTAATATTATCATTCTTCATGGATAATATTAATAATTTAAATGTTTTCCAGAAACTGGAAAAAATAGTTTGCTTATTTTAGGGTTTTTTGTTGAATCTTTCCCTTCCTAAGCCTCATCCCTGTCCTTTCCCAAAATATGTTCAAGAAATTAAAAGCATCAGAAGCTAGTGTGTTATGAGCCTCGTCCTTTCCAGTTCTGAGGAGATGTGAGTTTTTAAAGCTTCCAGCTGGCATCTACCAGCCTTTCAAGACAAGCTGCAGATCTGGAGCCCGCTGCTCCAGAGGTCTCTGATTCAAACTCAGTGGCTTTGTCAAGAGCGTGGTGACTACTTTTGCACACACACAAATTGGCAGTTTTCTGAACCAGTGTGCGCAGAAATCCTTGACTCCTATTCATATGCATCAGGCAGTGTCTCTCATTTCAAATGACATTGGCTTATTTGACTTTCAAATGAGAAAACTAAGTATCGTGAACAGATGAAGAGATAATCAAAACATCTTTGTTCAGGTTTTTGGAAACTGGTTTTGAAAACTGAAACTCCTGAGCCATTCTGCCAGTTCTCACAATATTTTTATCATTAAAAAAACAACAACATTTGCTAATTGGTTTCCTAAATCTCCTGCCTTTGGAGGCATGTGAATTGGTGCTGATTCACCTTAATAATAATTAAATGTAACTTATGTTTTTATCACCCTTTATTTATATGAAAGCTTGAACAAAATTCACTTTCAAATTGAGAGGAATTCAGAATCTGAGTTATTTCTAAGCCAATCCTCAGCACTGACAAGAGAGTTACAAGAGCCACACTTGCTTTGAAAGTATTGGTGTAAAATCAAAAGTAATATGAAAACAGCAGAAACACATAATCGTTAAAAACCTTCCTGGATCAGCAACTTTGATCCCTTACCACTCTATGAACTTGCTTAGGTTCATCTTGAACATGATCTTCTATATTGCTCCTTACTTTTCCAGCTAGGCTAGGACTGCTTACTGTTGATGAGAAATAATCCTCTTCCTAAATTCTAGGCTAAATATATTCATAGATGGTTGGTCTATTTCCTCATCCCAAAGAATTTATATTAATGACTGGGGCTAATTGTTAATTCAATTATTCTTTGCAATTATAGCTATAAACTTAGCTATAAGTTTCATTTTCTGTCCCTCTTTGCATATTTGATTTATTATCTATGCATATTCACTCTCCAGGCTGTTTTGGTGAGTTGTGATTGATCAGCAAAATCATATGGTGAATGTGTTTCATTTTCCCAATTCAATATACAGACATTTTCTCTCTGTGAGAAAATGGAGTACTCATCTTCCTTTAATATTTGAATATATGTCTGGGAAATTTTGGGTTTTCTTGAATATTAATTGCTATAGAGAACCATTTCACTGTTCACAGAAAGTGCACAAAATAGGTAAAGAAATTATAAGCAATACTGTTCTGTCCTCTGAAAAGGGAATTTACCTGCTCACACAGCTCTTTCTGTGTTATCTTCTATAAATGGCTGCATTTCAGCAATGCTATGCACAAATTTCCTATGAATTCAGTGTACTGAAAAGTACCACAGGACATTTTGGGATGTCGTGGGTGTAGTTTGGTTGTGTTTAGACCGGTATTTTTTAAACAGACACCAAGGAATAGAATATCCTCAAGATAATAGTATTTCATAAGGATGGGTAGATGCTGTCAAGATGAGAAGGTCTTGCAGCATTTCCTAAGGGATTTCAGGGTCTTTTTCAGGCAATTCCAGAACTTCAGGCCTTGTTTGCTTATGTTTTGGTTTAATTATCTGGAGTGAAAGGACATCTTTGCTTTGTATTTGAACAGTGACACATCACCTGCCCTCTCTAACCTCAGCTAACAGCATTATCTCCTCAGGTCAAGTGAGAAAGGCCAGTGCTCTTGTTGCTGTGGGTGACAGGTTCAAACCCTTATAATCATCCATGACAGCACTTGTTATACTTCTTTTTTATAAGAGTTTTTCAACCTCTCTCTTTCAGCTCCTTTATACTGAAAGTCTTTGGTTCTTAGCTTTCATTTTACATTAATTCCCTTATCCTTCATCAGCAGCCTTGCATTTCAGTGTTTGTATGACTTGAACAGTTTTCCTTCAGGCTTTAACTCACGTGCTCATGGTCAAATTTTTAGATCCATGGGGTTAATCTGGGTTTGAAGTATAAACAGAAGCATGTTAGAGTCCGATGCAAGCACACTCTGCTGCTTGGCCTCTTTTTCTCTGGCCAGCAAGCTGGAGAAAGACACACATGCACAAATGCACACACCCCTAGGGCACAGACATATCCTGTTTCTTCAGCTTTATCTTCAGCATTATCAAAATTAACAAGAAGCCAACTTAATCCTGCTCACTCATCACAAAGCCCTCTTGTTCCTGCAGATCTGGATCCCCAGCTATTGGCTTCTTATCTTGGAAGTGAAGTAAATAAAAGAAAGGCAGAGGAAAAGGAAAAAAGATGCCTTTCTCCTCTTGCATAAGATTCATACGAAACTTCTTGTTATTGATAAGTAGCTTGAAGTGCTGTCACCTGGTAAGTTAACCTCTGGCCTTGGCAATTCCTGGCAAATTACTGTGTATCTCTGGCTGGACATAGTTTCTCTTTCAGCTTAGATTGGGGCAAACTGATGCCCTGGATCACAGAGTGAGGTAGCACAGGGTAATTCCTTTCACTCCCTAGTAGCATTTGATCAACTGATATTGGGCCTTCTCCCCAAGTTTCTCTGCCATCAATACTGGGTTTTGTTTTGACTGGCATTTCCTCTGCCAAGAGCAGAGAGAAGCACAAAATATGAGATTTGACATTTTCTAGCCCGGGAAGAAAGGATATCTCAAGAGCTGAACTGGCTGGCAGAGCTCCACTTGCTGGTATTTGGTCTGAGCTGCTACGTGGAGAGACACCAGGGAGGATGTCAGTGCAGAGGAGAGGAGATGCTGCAGGGTATGAGGGCAGTAGAGAAATGGCAGCTTTGGTGAAGGCTCTTCCCAGGATAGGGTGAGAGCATGGTCCTCTTGGGAATTCATGTGATGTAATCTTCCTGTGGAAAGTGAAGTTTGACCGCATGAATTAAGCCTGCTACTTTGCAGTGGGTGAGGAGATTTTGTTGCCTGTGCCACCACTCCACAGTTTTTTATCGGAAGGAAGTGTGTTGTATTATTGTTGTTCCTGCTGCTGTTGTTTTAATCTTTCACAGGAGATTATATAAAACAGCCTCTCCATGAACCAGAACACATCTCTGGGGAATCTGATGACAGCATCCATATCTTAAAAAGCCATAAAGTAGAGACACACTGTAGAAAGTAGTCATTCCCAGTAATAAGTGCAGTATGACATCCAGGAAAGATACCCTATTGTGACAAGTTTGAACACTAGTGCAAATCTGGAGAAAAGCATCTTTAGAACCACAGATGTTGCCCTGCTTGTTATTTTAAAGGATTTTCCTTCCCTAAATTACTTCTGCAGCCAGAACAAAGACCATTAACCCTTGGAAGAATCTTAAAACTGATTCCTCTAGAAGTCTGCATCACATACATCCTCCCTCAAAATAGCAGTTTCCCTGCATTTTGAAGGACTGATTCTCTGGTGAACTCCAGCCCATGTGGACCCTGACCTTGATGGGTGAACAAGCTGATAAAGGGTTTTCTTCTTCCCTGATCTCACGCAGAGATTAATTTCTGGGCTATATATAGTTGATGTGAGGCCTGATAACAGGCTTGTTTCAGGTCTTGGAGGAGCTGAGGCAGGAAGTGAGGACAACCAGAGCTCCCAGTCACAGAGGGACAGAAGCAGCCTTCAATTTTCCCATGCAAAGTGCAAGACACTCATTAACTATTGCTGCATTCATACCTGGAGATAAAATCCTGCTGCATCACCCATGCTGCAGCCCACAAGATGGAATGGGGAACAGTTTCCTTGCTACTCCACAATACAGGCCACTGAGCTTTAGTTACCATGGGCCACACTTTCAGAGCCAAAATGCCACCCATATCCCTGCAGCTAGTTAGTGAAAGAACAAGAGACTCCCAAGCATGATTGAGATTGCCTGAGCAAGGTGACAGGCAGGATCCTTTTTAGAGTAAGTGAATGGAAAGCCCTGGGCACAGTGCAGGTCAGTCTTTCCAAATATGATGCTGTGTGCCTCAGTTTCCCCTCTCTGATCAGTGTGCAAATTATGCCAGGAGCCTCTGCTGTCAGTTAGGCTTTATTAATGAACTCCAGGACAAATAAGTCAATAGATCCTGGAGAAGTGTCACTATTACAACCATCCATGACAAGGGAAAGCACATTCTCAAGCAGGGACAGTGTGGAAGGCCTAATGAACATTAAGCAGAGCACTTGTTCAGCACTGGCTTTGTCGCTGCTGGGCAGTCTTGTCCTGACAGAGCTCCTGTCCAACCAGGGACGTACATCCATTCATCATTAGTCCTAATGCAAGCTTGGGAGTTTTAAAGCCAGGGCTAAATCAGACCATCTTAATTTGCAGGCTTAATGCATTGCATATTATCCGTATCCTTCCTATGGGATTTATCTTGATTAAGTGCTAATTTGTAACTGGTGGTATACCCAATGAAGTGACTGATGAGAAGGGTGCCTGGGTTGAGAGTCTGTGTTTTGGCAGCAGTGCAGACTGGGGATGGAAACTGCTGCTCCCACAGCAGACACTCAGACAGGCACAACATTTTATGCCCATTCCCATCAGCCTCATAGGCAAAATGTCCAGAAGGGTTTAGCCTGGGTTATTCTTCAGCTGTGATGGAAGCCAGAGGTCTGCAATGGGAGAGAGGACCAGTCCTGTAAAGTTTTTGGTTGTAGTTAAAAAGACAATCCCTGTGCATAGCCTTGTTTGAGCAGAACGGTGCTGGTCAGAACAGGTGTAGATGTTCCAGGTAACCAAGTGCAGGCAGCTTTTTACACACCCTGACTGACACATCTTCTGATGCCTCTTGGGCTCCTCCTGTCTGTGCCTACAGCTGAGCTGCCTGCCCCATCCTCTGCAGTGACACCTGCCCAGCCCTACCTGTCTCACTGCTTCCACTCCGTGTCCACCAAGAGCCAGCTGGAGTAAAATGTTGAGTGAGTGAGACCATTTTAAACACAATCATAGTCCTGATTTCACCACAAAAAGTTGGCAGAGTCTAACAACATCATTAAAAAGTGTCTTTGAGATGGGTTGATATTTTCCAAGGAGTTAGGAAGCTTCTATTTCAGGATAGTTTTACTTTGTTGACCTTCATTTTGGAATCAGAAAAAAACCTTCCACCTTCACCAGACACACCAAATCTCAGATCAATCTACATCAACATGTAAATTTTACAGGGTTTGAGAAGAAGTGACCTTTGTGCAGAAATGCGTTCTCAACTTTTGCTACCACAGCACTGTCATTTCATTAAAATAAGAGCCTTTCTTTCATCTGGCACTTGGTGTCTGAAACTGTGTCTGACTCTGTAACCACCTGCCTCCTCCTCTCCACCCTCATCCTCCCCAAAACATAAATACACACTGAATATATGACTTAAACAAGTCTTATACACAGAAACACACATACGGAATTCAGGTCAAGCTGTTTCATAGTCCTATTTTACAGAAGACTTAAATGTAACTTCACTCGAATTTCTCTGAAGTGGTAATAGTAAACTGAGGGACGGCATCCAAAAGTTTTAATTTATGTTTTATGCTGTACAGAATTGTTCCCAAATAGCATTTCTCCTTTTGGTTGTTTTTCCTAATGCTGAAAATCGTGGACAGTTTCTCAGCTGATCGGTACCGCTTCCTTTTACTTGAGTAACTAATGACAGCATTTGAGGAGAAAGGGGGGCTTTGTGTAAAAAAGAAGTTAATTAATTTTGGGGGTTTTAATCTCTATTCTTTTGTACCAAACTATAAAACAAAAATTCTTTGGGAGCCAGAACATGTACCTCCAGTAATCGAAAGAGAGGCAAGGATCTGACTAATAGATATTACGTTCCATTATATGGTCTTGAAGTCAATAAACATTAGGTTACCTTCATGCAGTGAAAAAAGACCAGATTTATTAAAAAATCTTATCTGGAGGGTTTGCATTTCAATAGGATGTGAATTTGCATATTTTAACAATAACCTCCCATCATTCTGTCTGATCTGTGCTCAGTTGGCCATACAGATCACTTTATCTTGAATAGATTATCACCGGTTTAATAAACCCTTCATAATATGCAGGTATAACAATGGTACTTCATTGGATAAAGAAGGTATTAAAGTTCTTTTTCTGGAAATAGGGGTGGCCCAGCTAGTGATTAACTTTATACCTCTGTACATCCCTGCGCTGAATACCGATTGAAGGAGAGTATTCCCATTATTCACATTCAAAATGGACCAGCTCTTCAGAGCTCTCGTTAACTCCTCCTTGCCCATGGCAGCTGTGCAGAGGTGAGAGTTAAAAAAGCCAAGGCTGGAAGGGATGTTATCTCCAGCAGTGGCCACTACCTGGAACATCAGGAAAAGCTGACATTCTTCCCTAGGTTGAGTCTCTCACATGTGCAGGGTGACCAGTGCCAAGATGTCTCATGAAGCAGGCACCATCTCAGTGCCAGCTGGAAATAGAGTCACTACACTGTTCAGATAAGGGCCAAAAAAGCTTTTTAGGCAAAAAATCTTAGATAATCTGTTTTCAGTGAAAAATTAGCATTATTCTTTCTTGTATCCTCTCACAGGCTTTCACTTACTGACCACTTCAACTTTCCACACAGGAGTTAATTTTTCACTGGTTGCCCTTTATCAAGGCGTGAGTCCGTCCCACAGCTCCCATGTCCTGGATTGTCATCTCAAGATGTTTGGCTGGAAGAAGCACACTCAGACCCTCGGCAGGAGCACCAAAGAGTCTTTGCCAATCCATAGGGCTGGCTTCTGCCTCCTGCAGTTTCCACAGAGATAGACTATTATTTACAAATGCCTACAGTTCCAGGCTCCTGACTACCCTTCTCATGAGACACAGGGCAGAGCATTAGTAGCAGTGCAGCAGTGATGGGGGCAAATATAATTTTCATGTTGTCCTGCAATTTTTGATTTCTTCATTTTTTGTTTCTTTTTTGACATTTGCACCCTGACTTGAAAAAAACCTGATACTCTTCCCCTCCCGGGTATGCAGTACAAAGCAGGCAGCTGTGAGCGTTAACGGTGCACACACACAGAGCTTAGACAACCCGCAGGCTACTGTGGCATTAAGCCCGAGCTTGTAGACCTTAATGAGAGATAATGTTTGCTCAGGACCAGCTCTGTGGTCATGCAGGCTTGGGATCTGGGGCTGCCTCACATCTGACCAGCTGGGAGCATAAGAATAATGAATTTAGGGGCTGAGTGTGCATGCATGTATGAGAAATAGAGAGTATGTCACACACACATTCCCCAAGACACTCCTGAGAGCAACTAGAACTTTTCACACTCTCTCCCTCCCCTGTCTTTTTCTCTGCTCAAGCTGTGTTCGTGCTTGCTTTTCCAAAGCTCCCATCAGGAGCTTTTTGCTTCACAAGAGCCAACATGCCGTTGTGCTGCCTGACAGTGGGAGCACAGCAAGGCTAGTGAATAATGGAAAGTTATTGACCTATAATAACCTGGCATTATTGACCATAAATGATTCAGTTAGNATGATTCAGTTAGAGCACAGACACACACACACACACACACACACACACACACACACACAGAAAACATCTCACGTGAAGGAGCTGAATTTTGAATTTTCTTTGGTCAGCACTGTCTCAATGGAGCTTGTCACAGGGGCATTTTGGCCTGGCATGAAATTAATGTAATCAAAACATCTCTGAGGATCCTCTAAATAAGATTATTGTGGGGGACAAGTACAATACCTGGAGCCAAAAGCAGATTGTCCTGAGTCTTTACCTGAGGCTCGAGGAGAGCACAAACCTTTCATGAACTTCTGCATAGTTCACAGATTTTAAGGCTGAAGAGGACAATTTTCATTAAGCAGTTTGACCCCTGCCGTAAGGCAGGCTGGAGACTAAGTACCAGGACCAATAACCTGCCACCAAACCAGAGCACAACATTTAAGGAGAAGGAAAAACATCTGATGTCAGACTTCCCAATTTCCTATTATTTTTTCTTTCTGCTGAGCCAGCTGTTCCCCTCCAAAGTGCTGACATCAGGTCATTTGGAGTCACAAAGAGTCGGTTGCCCTTCTGGAAAGCATATTCAGGGCTCGTGGCTGGCCTCAGGTGCCCCTCTGGATCCACAAGGTCAGGCACCACCCCCTGACGAGACCCCAACACCTTCCTGTGCCTGCATAGAGGGCTGTGGAAGTGCAGGTGGTGAGCTGGTGAGCTTGGCTGGGTCAGATGAAGATGTGACCGAGTACCTGTTTAGCTGAGACAGATTTCTGAAGCTGGTTTAGCCCCAACCACTTGCACAATTGTTATATGCCCTCCTAAGGTGTCCATGTTTGTGTCTGAATTTTGTGTCTGGCTCTTATTATGGAAAGTTTCTGCCCAGCTTTTGACAGGTGAAACTTTGCAGCTTAGACCTGTTCCTGATTATGTATCAGTGCTCTTCAAACAGTCATAAAAGCTTCTCATTAGCTTTGTGGGTGCTGTTCTTTATACACAAAATAGCCATGCTCGTTGTGCCTGACTTTCTGTGTTTTCTCAGGGTCAGAGGGATGAAAGGAAGGATTGCTTTGGTTTCAGATTTGCCTGACTGGGAACACTTGAGAGAGGATGCAAGAATAAAATTTTAACTCTCAGTGGCACTGACCCGTGATAAGGAAGCAGCTATGAACTGGCTTTTATAGCACAGAAAAGTGTCACAATGGAGGGATTCTTTCCCTTGCTTTTCCAAGATCAGGGCAATATTCTCCTGCTGACTCCAGCAGGAAGTGCAAGCACCTGGAGCTGCTCCTGCAGTCCAAAATCACTGCAGACAGGCAATCACTGGAGGCAGAGGTGCGATCCAGTCTGTGTACTGAAGTAACTAACTTTTGAGTACATTTTAAGTACCTAATGAAGCAGGCTTCCCGGAGTAAATCCTTAATTTCTCCATCTAGGAAATTGGGTTTGCATAATTTAGTTGTTTAAATTTCGGCAGCCAAGAGCTCCCTCTGGAGGTCTCCAAGCAGCCCGTTCCCCTGCGTGGGCACGGCCAGGCACTTGCTTCAGAAATGCAATTTCAAGATGTACCTGTGATTTCAGCAAAAGTCTTTCCATTCAGGAATAGGCTCTCCTCCAAATTTTCCAATTTTTTTCTCTAGTACTAGAGCTAAGTTAGGGGGCATGGCCAGCTGGAAAGGAACAACTGAATTTTTCCCTGAAGTCAGACAAGGCACACGATATCCTGAGGTAGATCTGCATGCCACAGTAAGCCGTGGCAGCAGCAAGGTGCCTTATCTGTATGTGCGCACCATCATACACCTCTGCATACCCCGAGACCAGCCCAGAATACCTGACTGTAGCAGGATGTGAAACATCCCACAACTTTTTCAAGGTGAGCACGGATGCGGATGCTGACCTCCTAATTCCCCCATGGAATAAAACTGTGTCTGGGGAAGTTCAGCCTAAACCTTGGGAAAAGCTTCTTCACTGAGCAGGTTTCTGGTCATTGGGACAGGCTCAGAAGAGCACCAAGCCTGTCGTAGTTGAAGGAGAATTTAAACAATGCTCCAAGTCATATAGACAAGTGTTAGATCATTAGAGGTCCCTTACACCTCGAGATTTTCCATGATTTCATGGCTTTCAGCTCTGTCCTTCCTTCCTCTCTGTGTAAGGGACTGTTATACCAGCATTTTTCATGCCTTGATACCTTGAATTCATAGAGCTTCTAACAAATATAAATTCCCCTTTGCACACACCCCATTTAATCAAAACCTTGCTGGTTTAAGCAGTCTGTTTTATTAAATTACCAACCTATGAAGCCATTAACTCAATTAGAACAGCAGTTCTGTAGTCTTGAACAACCAAGGGGTAATATTGCAGTGATAGACGTTATGCAGGTATGGTACGTCATAATAACAGTGAGAGCTCATATAGCATCTTAAAACTTTACAATTTTGTAGAAGTAGTATCTAATTAATCCTCACAATGGGCCCTGAAGGTAAAAATTACTGTCTAAACCCTTTTTCCATGGAGGAAATTTAGTGGGGAAGGAGATGATAGGCAATAGCCTCCAGAAAAACGTAAAAGGCTGTATCTTTCCACAGTCAGCATTCACAGTAAGAAGGTTCCCCAAATTGCCGCTTTCCTTCAGAGAAAATCAACACCAAGTGACCATTTTCTCCCTTTCTTGTCCCCATATTGTAATGTTTAATGAGTTGAGTTAATTTTAAAATTCTTTTTTTTTTTTTTGAAGGGGTAGGGGTGTAAAAGTAAATAACACCAAAGTATTACTAAAACTTAATGCTAAACATAAATAATACAGAAATAGAGATGATAAATAGGAAAAGAAGCTGGACTTTATTTGAATTTGAAAAAGAAAGTGACAGATTTAGGATCAGTTTATATTTTTACCATATACAGAGAAGGAAAAAAAAGCTGAAAACAGGGAAAATCAAATAATGTTACTAATAATTAGCATTGCCAACCACAAAGATGCATCAGCATAAATTATCTCAAGCAATTCTGCATGATAAGACAATATAAATTACACAATTTATTTTCATATTTTTGTTTTCTTTGAATGATATTTCGAGCATTAAGGATTTTCTTTTTTTTTTTAATTAAAATTCTTGTTATAAAGTTGCTCAGGTCCAGAAGTTGAAGATTTAAGGGAAGCACCATATGTCAGGAGACTGATGGAGAAGCCCCAAAAGCTAGAAGTTCTGGCAGCGTTTGTAAGCAGGGCTGTATCAGGGTTACCTTTAAATGCAGAGAGGTTTGCATTTTACCTTTATTCAAAGAATTAATGAGTAGTTTATTTAAAGCAGATGATTAAAAAAAGAAAAAAGCCTTATTATTGTTCTCAGTGGTGATGTCTCCATTTCATCTCCTTTCATATTTACACCGTGCAGCACCCAATTCACACTGCAGAGAGAGAAAGTACAATCTGGCCCAAATTTTCAAATATGCTCAGCACCCAGTGGACCAAAATTTTTTAATTATCTGTCTGTGCATTTGAGAACATCCTGTGTTTGAAACAGAAGGCTCCTTAAGTAGTGTGATTTTTTGCTCGGTTTCCCGCTCTGCATTTTTTTATTACTCTCAGCATCCCACCTCAAGGCTATCTCTGCGCTGTGATTTCGGACAGATCCTGTCAGGAAGCACAAGCCTTGCTCCCCTCCAAGCTGGTTCAGACATGTCAGGTTGCAACCATCTACCCAGGAGCATCAGAGCCCAGGAGCTCAGACACTCACACAGCAAAAGGTTCATGGCCACAGCCTCCAGAAAGTTTATAGCTGAACTTCTCGGTCTCTGAACAATGCTCCCTCTTCAGTTACAGCACAAGAAGGGGAAGGAAGGAAGAAGAGTGCTGCTGGATGCAATTCCTAGTTAGGCTCCTCTGCTTGGCCTCTTCCAGCTTAATCCAAGCTGAACATTCTGTGTGAGAGAGTGAGGGGGTCAAGCTCACAACCAAGTGGGAATGGGGGTGATGAGGAAGGGAATAAATAACTTTAAATAACTTGGAGCTATTGGCTGTGATGCCAGAGGTGGCATGCTGCTTCCAGCCACTAACACATGTGGACAGGTGAACCTTTACACCAAATCAATCATCATATTTATTCTAATTGTATCGTAATAGTCCCCCAGGAGCTCAGTTCAAATGAGCTTGACATTATTAAAATTTTAATGCCCAGTTTTCATAGCTGAATGAATATTTAAAGGGTATGTCCCAGGCTTAAGTTATGATGATGAAGAAATTAATGGAATGTCTTGTTTAATGCTTTGGTACATGTTGATGCAAAGAAAAAAAAACCCAGAAAGAAAAAGAAAAAAGTAGTTGTTGAAGGCAGAAAAGAAAGGCAATATTTAGGCATAATTAGGAGAGAGCAGCATCAGTGATGCATTAGCATCAGACACTAGTTTTGTTGGATAGTTCTCAGCAGAGGGGAAACATTTATCATTCAGGAGAGAGGGGAGGCCAGGCTGTGGTCAGGGACTGGAAGAGAGGAAGCTCCACAGGAATGACAGATCAGAAACCAATCTCTGTGAGTCTCCAGCCACATCCCTGCATAGTGGAATGAGCTTGCTAGACTTTGTTGCCTGGAACAGAGAGAGAAAATCACCTTTGTTACCCAACCAGGGTGTTTGTTTATTTTAAGTACCCAGATCAACTTTGAAGGATGGCATAATTAATCAGCAAGACTCATCAGTCTGGTAATTATGTTACAGATAATTGTCAAAACATAGGACCAGATGATACCAGTTATACATAGATGGGAGTAAGAGGTAGCTCCTTTTGTACTGGAGGGCCTGATATAGCCTGAAACTGTACAGGGAATTGCACTGAGGGTCTGAAATCCAGAACAATTGTGGAGTTTTGTTTCAGTGTTTGTGTTTTGGATTTTTTTCAAGGTTTCCATGCTTTTCCCAATTCAAGAAATATTTGGGAATATGTGGATTTTTGGTTTTCCCCTTTTTGAAGGCTCTACTAAAATTTGCAAGGTCCCAGCTTGTGCTTATTCTTTTACTTATAGAAACTGAGGACTAACTTGAGCATCTGGATGGGCTTAAAATCACAGTCCATATGCATTTCCTAGCTGTGAAGGAGGGCAGAAAAAGAAGTTAATACTATAAGTCCCTTCACAGAAGATTTTCTCTGAAGGGACACTATCAAGATTAAGATAATCTTATTCTTCCTCTGAGTCTTTCCTTGTTTGTTTTCTTTTTTGTAAAGTTATTTTTTATTTTCCTTTTGCCAGCTCAGGAGCTACAGCCCTGATCCAGTGCACAGCTAAAGGGGCTTATCATCAGAACAAAGTGTTCACACATCTAATTTGAAGTGTGATTTCAAACCAGCTTAGACAAGTCAGTGGATAAGGGGGCGTGGCTGCTGGGGGTTCTTCTGCTCAAATGTGACTTGTTTCAGGCTGTTTAAAAAAAAAATTAAAATTTATTTGTTTGTTATTAAAACTGAAAAGAGAGCACAGCCATAACACCTACGTAGGATAGGAATAAACCTTGAGAAGGAAGCTCTCGTGCCTCAGAAATGCCAGAGCATTCACTTGGAATAGGTTTAGGTCTGGGCCTCCTATGGTTCAGAACTGAGGTAAGGGATTACTCTGTTATGCTGTACCAAGCAGGTGACTTTAACCTTTGGAAAAAGGGAAATTAGGCTAGGAGGAAGAGAGTGAGAACACTAACCTTGAAAGCAGGACCAGTGGTGGGCAGAAAGCCATTTCTGGCTCAGAGTGGGTCTAGCCCAGTACCAAGGAAAACCCTGCTTGCAATCTTAACCTGGTTAGATCCTCTTTCAGTTCTTGGGAAGGCTGTGTTTAGTCAGGCTCTGAAGCTACCTGCACATTTAGATCAGTGAGAGAGCCTGTATTTCATGGTCCTGGCAGTGGGTGAAAGCAGCTAGTTAATTTACACAGCTTACTCAGTTGTTTGTTAAATGGCAGTGCTGTGGAAAGCATTTCTCCACAGGCAAAAGGGCTGGCTGTGGTTCTTATCTTTGTGGCCAGGCATACAAAGCTACAAGCACAGAAGGTCTAATCTTCTTGGATGGACAGTGGCCAAGGTCTTTTTGCACTCAAAGCACTGAAGTCAATGGAGCTTGGCCTTGCCTAAAGTCTGCAGAGTCAAGCCAAGCAACCATTAGTGGCAAAGGCAACATTTGGGTCTTGCTTCAGAAGAAGAGATAAAGCCCAGTGAGGGAAGCACACAGCAGGAAAGTTCCAATAGCCAGAGGTCATGGGCTCAGGATAAGGGAGAGACAAGAGCAGATGTTCATCTCCTAGTGAGTGAACAAGGGTTATGTCTACAATGCTTTCAGAGATACAACTCACCTGACTGCTGCCCTGCTCATGTCTGTGCTGAGTCATTCCTTGGGCTCTGTGTGACCATGGTGTTCCCTGCATGCAGAGAACACCCCACCTGCCCAACAGACAGCAGCAGAACAGCACCAAGAGCACCTATGGGACCACTGGGATGTGAGGTCAAAGGGGAAGCTTTCAGCTGTGAGGTGCAAGCAGGGAGAGATCCACAATCAAAAACACCTTAGCTCTGCACTCTGAAAAGCTGATCCAGGACCCTCAGCACATGTCCTTATCACTCATTTAAATGCTGTGATGCCTTTAGCCATCAGCATGGTCAGGATCCATGCTTTTTAGTGTAAGATGGTCTGTCATATCCATGTGGGTTACCTCCATATGCTGGGGGAAATTTAGGGCTCAGCTTGGAGGAAAGGAGGCTCAGAGGAGAACTTGTCACTCTCTAAAACTGCCTGGAAGGGGGTCATTGCCAGGAGGAGGTTAGTCTTTTTTCCCAGATAACAAGTAACAGGATAAGAGGAAATGGTCTAAGTTGTGCTAGGGGAGGTTGAAGCTGGATATTAGGAAAAATTTCTTCACCAGAAGGGTGGTCAGTCATTGGAATGGACTGCCAAGGGAAGTGATGGAGCCATTATCCCTGGAAGTGTTCAAAAATTTGTAGATGGAACATTTACGGGCACTGTTAAGTGGTAGACTTGTCGGTGCTGTATTAACAGTTAGATTTGGTTATCCTAGAGATCTCCAACATTAATGATTCCATCATTCTATTACTATGCTGTTGCTCTGCCTTGAAGGAGTTTGGGATCACAGTGTCTAGGCTGAAAGAGAATGAGTCTCTTTCTACTCAACACATGCTAAGTTGTCTAATAGAAAATGTTAGGGGTAGACAAGAGTGATTTTCAACAGAAGGTGTATGGGCACATTTTAAAATTAGATGCAAATTATCATTAAATAAACTCAAGAGAGAAATTAGAATATGGGATTGTGGATGAACTTTTTCCTACTGATACTAAGGAAGAAGGAAGGAAAGGACAGCAAAATACTTACTTAGTTTTATGTTAGAATTTCATGTTTTTATGAACAGAATTTCACATTATGATTGCTCATTGTATCATCAGGGAATGAGATTTAAATAGCAGCATGTTAATTCAATAAATATACCGTTGCTGTCAGGATACACATAGAAATAGACCCTTTCCTGTAGCTTAGCATGAGCAGGGGGCTAGTTCTGCTAGCCCTTTACATGCTGGAAACATGAAGTCACTAAATGTTCAGAGACTTCTCACTCATGTGAGGGGGCTAGGGCTGCAGACACATTTTCAAAAGTCATGATCCATAAGACACCCTTTTCCAGGAAAGAAAGGTCAAGTGCAGGAGCCAAGAAAGATCCAAGAGTGCAATAAACACCCATCTGGGCGGTCAGGGCATCATCTTCTGTCCTTAGTCACTAAGGTACTGTGTGACAGCACAGTCTAGTGAGTGAAAACAGACCTATTGAACACCATTTTTACAGTATGACTGCCCAAAACTTTAAGGGAATATCCTTCTGTCTCTTTCACATGCAGATTTGCACATGAAACAATATTTAAAAGATATAAACACATAAAGGAAAAAAAAAAAAAAAAAAGAAGCAAAATGTCAGGCCTGCCTCTCTCATTTTGGAAAATGAGGCTTTGCTCCAAGCATCTTTGTGTCCTCAAACATGCTGAACACTGAGTTCTCCCTTTACCCTACCTCACTTCATTTAAAACCAGAGACACCAGAGACACTTCATTTAAAAGCAGCTACCCCAGGAACAAACCAAATGATTTTTTGTACAGGAAAGGCTCTATTTACTTATTAACAAGATTAGTAGTTTCTTCAAACTCAAGCTCAAACTCCTCTGTGAGGGGGAAGTTTTGTATTTGAAGCTACAGTCTAGTATATGCGAGCATGAATTTAACTGGAGCCCCTCTAGCTTCATCTAAACACAGGAGTAAAGGAGAAAGATGAATCACTAGTTAGAGAGATGGGTTATTATGTGTTTTATATGATATATAGGAAATACTCTCAGAGAGCAGGGATGGCCGGTAGCAATCATTCTCAGGGGTAGGCACCAGAGCATTGACTGATTTGGAAAGGTCAGACCCTTCAATGGGTTTTTTTTCATATTTCACACATTGCCATTTCAGATCTTCTCATCTGTTTGTGTCCATATCTATGGCACACATCTCAACAGGCAGGGAAAAGGGTGGCAGGGAGGAATTAAGAGTCCTTTACCAAGATGAGGTTTGGGAAAGTCATTTCAGAGTCAATGCATTACAAGCAAGGTAAACCTATGTGGTTTTAGTTTGGTTTGTTTTTTTAAACAAACTTTCTAAAATACTTCCTTTCCTTACTCTTTCATTAATCCAATATTGTATCAATTTGGAGTGCCCACAGTAAATGTGGTTAATGTGTAATTACGCATCAATCCATGCAAACACAGCACTTACCTCTATTCCCATGGGGATAGAACGCTCTATGCATTACAGCTGGAATAGGCAAATACAATACAGGAGTCAACTTGTGCAGCTAAACTGTGGTGAAGAAACCTTCCTGATTCTGTAGCATTTGGAGAAATTTCCCTGAGCTCAGAACCTGAGCCCTGACTTTGTTTCTTTTTTTCTTCAGAGAAAGGAGATTGCTTTGGATTCACGCTTATGGCTATCTAGTTTAGATCACTGTAATTCGATTATGCCCCTCAGAATCAGGTACAGAGTGATTTACTTGAACTTTGCAATTACACATACACAATTCAATTGTAGGTGATTTTCTTGGCTTTTCCAACTTTGACACTGATATACTTTGCATTTCCTTAGGGCCCTCTATCAGGGCAGATTTTGTTCAATGCTTTAAAAATTATGACCCTCTCCTACAAACACATTCCTGCCAATACCTTTGCTCACATAAATAGCTGCATTGAATTCAGAGGAATTACTATTGTGCGCTTAGCAGACTCAAAAAAGACTCATGGCAGACTCGGCAGAAATGGTAAAATGAAATTCCTCTTAGTGTTTTGGAGAGAGATTTTAAAAAGAAAAACCCATCTCACCAAAGAAATAAATAGTAAACATATTTTCTGAAAATTTCATAGCAGGTATTAAACTATTCCTAACTCCAATTAACATCTGAGCCATCAAGCCAACAGGAGGCCATATGAGAACTACATATTATTTTTAGGGAAGAAATTGCTCTGCGATTTTTTTTTCTCCCATGAAGCTAACCAGCAACTACAGAGATGCAGGAGTGCCCAATTAACATTTGCTAAGACCTGCTAGCTGGCATCCTTCATGATTAGGTCACAGCTGAGTTTCATAATTGATTTAGGGGACTGATGCCTGAACAATACTAAACACAACGCAACATCAGTGAGCATGAAGAGTTTGTTATTTCCCATTATATCTGTCCATATAATTCAAACATAGAAATTTCTGGATCTTTCTTTCTTTCTTTCTTTCATCTTTCATTTTTCATCTTTCTTTCTTTCTTTCTTTCT
>VWYI01003089.1:1267-25701 GCA_013399455.1 Anthoscopus minutus | reverse complement strand
CATTTCAAGGCTTTGCCCCAGTCTGAGAAGCCTTCTGCAGGCAAAACTATCACTGAAGTCATTACACTTTGGAGAAAGTGGAAGATTGACCCTAGTAAGCTTCCTATGATCAGACCCCCAATCCCACTACAAAATTTTATATTAAGCATAACAAACTTCAATAAATTCAAAAGGCTTTTTTTTTAGTTCCTAAAGTAAACTAATTGGCTCTGATGTCTAAATTATAGATAACCTTGCAGACACCTAGAAAAGGTAACTTTTAAGATAAAAATTCTTATGAAGGGACCTCACGAGACTGCAAATTCTCCTGAAGGGAGCTTAGAAGAAAGATGGAGACAGATTGTAGCGACAAGTCAAGGGGGAATGGCTTCAAGCTGAAAGAAGGTAGGTTTAGATTAGATATTAGGAGAAAATTCTTTACTGTGAGGGTGGTGAGGCACTGGAAGAGGTTGCCCAGAGAAGGTGTGGTTGTACCATCCCTGGCAGTGTACAAGGCCAGGTTGGATGGGGCTCTGAGGAACCTGGGATAGTGGCAGGCATCCCTGCCTGCCCATGGCATGAGGGTTGGAATAAAATTATCTTTGCGGTCCCTTCCAACCCAGGCCATTGTATGAATCTGTGGTTCATTTGATGTAGGTTTTTCTGACTTTTAAGAAGAACAATTTGGATTTCTAAACAATTTGGATTTCTAAACAATTATTAAGAAAACTTCACAAACAACTCAACACTTACTTTTCCTACCCAGTTAGTAATAATAAAATCTCTGTTAAATATCATGTGCTTACTTTCACCTGTAGGCAGACACACCAACAAGGCCTGTGCCAAACTCCTTGGAAAACCTTAGGCACAGTTTGCAAAATATCAAAACCATTACCTACATGTAACTCTATTCTCCCGATAAAATCGTTGCAAAGGGTCTTCCTTGTAGGACCACACGTCATTCTGGGCACTGCTGAGCACAGCATTCCCTAAGGCACACCCTGGGAACAGCCACACACCTTCTCTTCCTACAAACTCTCATGGCAAGGGGCCACTTGTCTTAGAAGACCAATTTGCACAATGCTTTCTAAGTAGCTAATAATATTCCAAATTTGAATTCTTTTTTGTGCTGGTCACAAAAAATTCGTACTCCAGTCACGAATTAACAGTGGGTTGTATGAGAAGGCAGAATCCAGTCTAACTTAACTTCCACTAAATTATTGGCAGATTAAGGTCAAATGGCAGCTGAAATTCTCATTTCAGCAGTCCCAGCAGAAGCACTCACACATGTGAATGCAAAAGCAAAAAGCCCAGATTTAAGAATGACAACGCAGATCATATCATTGCAACGGGTAACAGTTTGTTCCACTTCAGAGGATTCCAAAAATACTCAGAGGGAGAAGAGACATTCAAAGAGGTCACAAAAGGAGGAGTTAGAGATTTAGGGAGAAGTTTAAGGAAGAAAATGGTCATATAACCAATCATATTTTTGGATGTAAGTCATTTAAGCCTAAAAATTCATGAGTATAACTCATTTGACATAAACAAACAAATAAAAACCCCAAACAAAACAAAAATCAGTTGAAAGCAAACCAAATTGTAACTACCAAGAGATCAAAGATCATGTTTTAATTTGCAACACATTTTCACCGTACAAGCCTCCATGGAAAGACAACACGGCTCATAAATATTTTTGAAGTAATATTTCAGCAGAAAAGCTAATTTAGTTACTAATTATATCTTTCTATAAAACAGTCAAAATTGAGGAGCTGTAAGTTGCAATAGGCAGTGTTAAAATACTAGTTATATAATAACAATTTACTTTTAACAATAACAGGCACTTATTACTTTTATGAGTTCTGGCCTGATAATAGGAGAATGAAGAAGTAACCATCAATTAACAATAGAACATTATAATTTGTCCTTTTTTGTTATATCATGATTAGTTTAAAAAGAGGTTTCTGTTTTTCCCGTGCCAAAATTTCAGGCCCCTCATTCCTGAAAAAAAAAGGTTTAGAATTTTATTTTGATGTTTGCAATAAGTTATGTATTCTACTGCTTTTAAGTAAGATGCTTTCTTCAACTCGCACAAAGAAAAAAATGTATTTCAATAAAAAAGGAAGGAAAATAAATAACTAGCATATTCCTGGAGCTGATAAAATACTTTCCTCAAAACACTTGTTTTATTTCTTCTCTCACTGTTCCTAAGAGCACCCATGCTTATCTGTAGTGTCCTTGTATTATGTAAGGAAAAAAATGTATTTCTAAAGAGAGACTGGGAAAGAGCTAGATTGGAAAACAGGTCTATTTGTGTGCCTTTTTGATATAATCACATTGCAAGTTAGAATTTTTCTCTACAAATAACTGAAAAAATCCTTAAGAAGAGCTCTTTTAACACCGCTATCTCATTCAAATTCTGCGTTCTGGATCTGACCACACAATTTATAGCTACTGTATTTTGCTATTGGGAGGATTACAAAAATGATTACACAATGAGCCTTTTAATAAACTTTTTTATATCATTGTAAAAGTAGCACTGTGAAAATCTTGCAAATTTTGAATTACCATGTTTATTCTGCATAGTTTTTCAAATTTAAAATATTGACATGTGTTTAAATGCCTGAAGGTCTTCCACATTAGATGCAAAACTGAATATAAAGCTTTATACTTGAAAGGTGTGACTCCCTTCAAGTTTTGTATTCCATGTTCACAAACAGACATTATGAAAACGTTTGTGAATCAGAATGCGATTTTTCTTCTTTCTGTACTAAAAATTAATTTTTACAGACACATAAAATCTACAGAGATATCTTCTGACATCAATAAAATGTCTTCATCCATACTGATTCATTTTCTGATTTGGTTCATTATAGAAACAAAACATTGACTTGGAATCCAGCACTGAACAGTGAAGAAATGAGCCCAAATTCACATCTGCACTGCATCATTCTCCCTGCACTGCTTCAGCACCATTACTAAACCTTGTGGATCCTGACATTTTCAAAATTCAGGGGTATTCTTGCTAAAGACAATTATAAAAGAAGCAATGAAAGAAATTAGCATTTATACATTTTTAGCTCTTCTCACTGACTTTATAAACCATAGTTAGGCTTATGCTGCAAAGTAGCATATTTTCTACTGGCACATGTAAGATCAAACTCGTGAAGTTGCACTGGAGCAATTTATTCTATTAAAAAACACACAGCTTCTCTTCCTTTATATTCTTCTCTTGTGAACTAGGAAAAAATTTCCTTCACGGACAGCGAACAGGTTAAGTCTAATTATGATGACTAAATTAAATCATTGAGTATTATTTAATATCACAGTTTGTTACATACTTAGTTAGCAATTTTAATTGTAAGCTAAAGGAGTCTAAAGTACTGTGAGAATCTTGTTAGACATGACAGTTTTGCAAAGGTGAATGAGAAGAGGATGTTAAAAGATATATAATCAGGAAAAAAAAGCTGAGGGAAAAAAACCCTAGGTGTTAGATGAAAAGGATCTCTTCACAATGACAAAGCATCGATGAAAAGAATTAACATTTGTCCGTTGGGTAATCAATCAGTCACGGAATGGATGGAATCCAGCTCTTTGTTGCACAGCCCGTGATGAAGAATGAGCATGTTAGCTATCACAGCCAAACTCTCAAGTTCTTCTGACTGAATGAAAGTCATCTTGTTTGAATCAGAACTAGCTTTTGCCTCTTGTCTCATCCTTATTCTCCCCCTCTTTCAGTTGTTTGGTTTTGTTTTTTTTCCTTTTAATTTCACTTTTACATTCTTCAACAAGTTACTCAGCCCAGCTGTAGCTTACATGAATAGTGGCCTCCACCTATCCTCATTGATTTTGGGAGGCTGTTTTTTTTTTTTGTTTTTTCCTCTTAATTCACTGAAGTAGCCTCCTATTACTTTCTCAGAAATACAGATTGTAAAAAAAAAAAAAAAAGACATTCATGCCATGTGTGAGTTTTTGTTTTTTTTATGGTAAAGTCATACATAAAAGAAAACCTAAATGTGAGAGTGCAGCAGCAAAACTTCAAAGCACTGACTGTCAGACATTATTATTTCAAATCAGCTTTGACTTTTTGAGACTTAATAAAACACTATAGTACAGACTGGCATATTTATAACACCTATACCAGCGATCAACCGAACTGTCTCATTCTTTCTACTGTGCAGTGCCTTGTTATTTCTTTTATAATAAGCTTCCCTCAAAACATGTTGTAACAATACTGCAAACTGATAATTATTAATGATATGAGTTCTATAACATGACTTGTTTTGCATACAATTCTTTTTGAATACACACATTACTTTGTGACAGAAGACAAAAGCACATTGATTTATTAATAATGATTGCAAATGCACAGCAAGTTCATAAACAATACAGAAAAATAATTCAATCAAAGGTATGGCGGTATAGGTGACATATTTCTATGTGCATCTGAATTCTTACATCTCAAGGAAAGAGGCACTGAGAAAGACAAGGTAGAGGATTTAGAAGATAAATCAGGCATGCTGCAAGAGAAATTGCTCTAAAACATGATCGTATCCACACTAGGATGAGGATAAAGTTCTTTTCTGCATTTACAAAGCACTATACTACAGAATTAAAGGCATCTTTGCCCCTATTTCAGGACTAAGCCTATAGTTATATCCAATATAATTTAGTAGATATTGTTAAACATAAAAATATCACATTTGAGTAGGGGTTCGGACAAAATATCAATTTGCAAGCTCTCTAATCTAACATCTCTAGTGTTCTATATTCCCCATGCTACACTCATTACATTTATTTGCCTTCAGCTCCATGGAAGAAAAGGTGTCTTTTGGACCAGCCTTTGTCAAATGAGTTCACATGATTCATTCAAGTCTGTATAAGAAAAACAGCACAAGTGGAATTAGCCTGTCATCATCTCTGAAATATTTGTTTGAGAAAAATTATTGTCTGGGTTTTTTTTTTTCTTTGAAAGAATGTTAAATAAGATTATGAACTCCTTGTGACAGACATTTGTGTGCTTACTAGGCCTATTGCACTTGATTCCTTCTACAGAAGAGCTGCTTTTTCCCCCAAAACCAACTAAGCTGCAAATTAGCATTACAGTGACTACCATTTTTGGCCTGCTTGGTCTTGCACCTTTGCAAATCTCACCCCATGCTTCAAGTGCAAGCATGTTTTTTTCAAGTGGGTGAAGCTAAGGACATGACATCTAAAATAATAGCACAACACATCACAGATCTAAAAGAGGAAGATTTGTTTCAATATTCTTCACAGAATACTAAATCTAATCCTGAGCTGAAGAATCTAAATGAAACCAGTACAAATATTTCTCAATAATAGTCAAGCAAAATTTTGATTTATTCAATCTTTGTTACTTACAATTAAACTAAAACAGCAGGTCCATTGTTGGTATTACTAGATCCAGTCATTAATATTTTCAAATATTCAGAAAACTGAGTACATTTTAAAAAAATCTGTGATAAGTTTTAATATACCTGCATTGGGACCTTTAGTTAACACATCCCTCTCTGAGTACATGGCATTAGTCTTTTGTGAGTTCACTGCCAATCAGATTTCCTTTAGGTAAAGAACCACCTAGTATAGAATGAAATGATAAAAATATTTCCTAATCTTCATGCTTCATGTTATGTATTTTAAAATTATATGCAAACCCTAACAATTCAGTGTCAAAGAAAAAAGCAAAAGGTTAATTTAATTCACTTTGAGAGAACGCAACTTTATAATCTTCTAACAATTCAAAATTAAATTAAGGACTTCATGTTTCCATTCAGTACTTGAAAAATTAAATATAGTCCAACCACGACTATTAGTAACTTCATTGCTGGATGGTATATATATTCTGTTTTAATCCAAAGATGTAATGTTTGTGTAACATTACTAAAATAGAATATTTTTGTTGCCATAGTTCCTTTTTTCTTCTTTCAAACATAAATGATGCTTTTCTGTCTCAATAAAGTTTAAATAAAAGCAGAAAGCAACAATACAAAACTAATCAAAAATCAGCCTGAAGGCTTAATATCCATATTTGCAATATACTGCCACTGCCTCTTGCTCATAAGCAGCTTGGATTCAATCTTGCTGTCAGTGGAGCGGCAGGTCAGGGGAATCTCATCTCATCCTTCTCAATTTCCATACCATTCTTGTACTATAATTAATTGTCATGGTCTAACAGAAAATTAAAATATAAGGCGTTTTGACATGTTGTTAGCCAGTGAACTGATCTCTCTGGTCAACTTCTCAAGAATTTCTTAATTTAATAAGCTCTCCAAATTCAAGTTCTTGAAAAGAAAAAAGTACAATCACGACACAAAAATGAGCAATGTGACATTAAGAATAGGAGAAGATGCTAATTCCTTCTGCTTTTTTAATTGCAAACTACAAATAAAATAAAATCAAATCTAAATTCTATAACTTTCCTGGGGTGTTAAGGAGACAAATAATCCTGGCCAGTCACTTACTCTCACCTCTCATGTTGACTCTTTCCTATCCAATTCTGTAAAAGTTTTTTAAAAAAAGGAGAGGAAAACAAAACAAACAAAAAAAAAAGAAAAAAAAAAAGAAAAAAAAAGAAAACCAACCAAAAAAAGGCAAAAACCACTCCCTAAATACAATTATATGCAAAAGGCAGTCAGCTCACATTAGATGTTTTCTTTCAAGAGCAATGATGGAAATGCAACTGAGATCTGACTACCAAACACACCATTTTGTTTAGTACAAGGAACCAAGGCAGATCTGCCAATTGCTGCACATTTTTTCATAGTGACAAGATTTCCACAATATGATAAAATTAGAACTGTAAGAGCTTGGAGAGGTCTCTTAACTTTTAATTAAAACTCTCCAAGATCACTAAAAATAATTAGGCATTAAAATGTTCTGGTTTTCCTCTGAATTCATTTGCACTACTTGAGTGGTCTAGATCTTGAAACAACAGACATTCTAAACAGAAACACTGGTATTTAGATGGGGGTGATTTCCAGACCTGCTTTTTATGATGCAGCTAGTGGGAAAAACTGTAGAGTCTGAACTTTTACCAATTCTGCCTAAAATGGTTTGTTTCAAAAGGAATTCTCTCATGCAAAGAGCAGAATTCTGCTCAGTGCAAAACTCTAGATGAAAAGGAGTTTGAATTTCATGGAAAGAACAGCCCAAGATACAGTCCTGACCTTTATTTTTATTTATTTATTAAAAAGCAGGACCTTTAACCTTGCAAATGTTTTTGTTCTCTTAAAATAACTCATACAATGCTATATGCCATACTATTTTTAGAAAAGCAACAAGAGAAAGCATGCTTTTCCCATACAGCAGGGCACTGATATAAACATCAACACAGATGCTCTGTGAGAGAGAGCTGGACTTCTCAAGCACTTGATCATCAAGGAATGCACCAACTGTTTTAGATAATCTTGTGCCAGCTCCAGTTCTGCTCCACACTCCCCTTTGGGAGTGGCAAATCTTGTCCTGCTCCTAATTTTTCATTTTACTCACTCCTCCATTCTTTTTTTTTTCCCCCTAGAACAGAGGGAAAAAGGCATTGTGTGCCAAGCAAGGCAAGACTAGAATCACTTCCCCAAACAGAGCAAAACTTTCAGACAATTAACCCTCCCCTCTTCTTTCAGATAAATTACTAAGTATAAAATGCAATCTGTTTCCTTTGTTTACGCAATATGAACAATTTGTAAATGACTCAAGGATGAAATTCAGAAAATGTTGTGCTAAATTAGAACCATTATAAACATGCTAATGACTACTCAACTAAAACATGCAGGATCAGTGTGAAGAAATATATTTAGTTCCTGTGAAATACAGTTGTATTGCCTCAGAACTATTTGGTCACTTAATTGTATATGATTACTTCAGGAAAATGTTAATTTCATGAACACTGCACTAGACAATACACTCTGTATGTCAAGAGAAGCTTTCTCAAGTGTCAGTGTAATTGCGTGGATGCAATGTTTTGGCATATTAGAACAAGAGAAATATCTTTTAAGTCTATTAAAATTACATGTACATTTCATTCCTCCACTTAGAATCTCCATCTCATGATAAGCTATATTTTACTGTCAGATTGGCTGTATTCATTGAAGTTATCCCCTTATTTGCATTACAATGATAGCATACAGTATATTACATGTCTTCACCTACTCTCTAAGTACCTGCACCTCTATTTGCTTTCCAAGTGAACATGTAATATGGGCAAGAGAAAGTTGCTTTAGGCTTTAAACAGCAATCAGGAATAGACAGGGAAAGGGGAGCACAATTTGCTTGCAATCCTGGGAAAAAGGCTATATAAACTCATATGAAAGGGAATTATATACTTATTTTCCTGTCTCCTGCTATGTACATACTAGCAAAGTAACGAAAGCAATAGGATTTGCAATATTTGTTATTTTGTGAAAGGAGAAAGTTGTGCTAATGGAAGCAGATCTCAATTTTCATTACTTTCTTTGCCTCTACATCCTCACATCTTTCTTTACTGAACAGCTCTAGATATTCTCTTTTTTTTTTAATCTGAGAATGGAAAAGAACAGACTGAGCCACTACCTTAGCTAGAACTCATCAGCATATCTCCATCACATTCTACTTAGTTTTCAATAGATTTGAAATTTCATCCAGTATTTGGCCTAATTATTCTTTCACATAATCTTATACCTCTCTGCACCTTGTTACAGCCTTTCAGTAACCCGAAACAACTCACTCTCATCTTCGGCATCCACTCTTCTCAAGCACTTCTGAGTTGAAGTATTATTCTCCTTATTACTCAAACAAATATTAAGGGTGTCATATTTAAATGTTTCTTTGTTAAACTGCTCTGGAAAAAATCATGTACCATATGCTTTTTTGGGCATGGAGCACCTCTCTTTTAAAAGTTAATTTCCCTAATATGCTCAAGAGGTTGCAGATGGAATGCCAGCCGGTGTCCACCTATGTACTAAACCCAGACATTTTATTAAGGACAGAGGGGCAGATTTTCTTGTCTCTTAACACTGCACAACTCTCCTTGGACCAAGCTGAAGCAAGCAAAGGATCCCATCTCATCTCAAGAAATTCTCTGGTAGAAGAACAGACATTTATGTTATTGCTCCTTCTCCTACCTAGTGCAATGCCAACTAAGTATTGTATCTTTTAACAAGGTAGAAGTTCTGTAAAATTAATATGAAAATATTAGGCAAAGTTTTGAGGACTAAAAACATCTTAAACAAAAGGCAGTACAAAAAACAAAACTGTGGCGGCTCCTTCACATCAAGTTAGTTTCAGAGAACTGAAGGAATGGGAGTGAGGGGATTTCCTGAAAAGCAAGGAAAATCAGTTTCTACTACATTGATTATTGTTCCTTGCAAAATTTGTGACACCAGATGACTTATGAACAAAACCTGAATGATTCAAAAGACCTCTATTTTGTTCCCCCAAATCATATACTACTCATTACCCTAATAATGCAGTAATAAACATCTGTTTAATTATTTGAAGGCTTCTTAATATTGTGTATAAAAATCTTAGGTCATACTCAAAATATTCTGAAATTGAAATAATTGTATAACAAAAAGAATTTTTCATGAGAAATCCTTAAGCGTTTTTGTATGTAAAAGTATAATACAAAGAAAGCAAAATAATATGCTCTTGGTTTGAAATTACTTCAAACAAGGATGCAAAGCAATGAAAACAATAGCTAGAATCTCCTCTCTATTTACCACTTCTGAAGGTCTCTATGGCACACGATGCATTTTCCAGGACACTAAAATACACTGACAAAATCTGCTTTGTAGCCCCTTTTTTACTAGTAAAATTTTGACTTAAACAAATTATCATATCCTATATAAACATAAATACAGATCAAGCAAGAATTTCCTGAGCTGATTCCAAAAAACAGAGCTTTAGAAGGTTTGCAAGTCTCACAAGCACCAACTGGTTTACATGCCATACACTTTTAAAGAACCATTTAGGCTGGAAAAGATCTCTAAGATCATGGAGTTGATCAAGCATTAACCTAGTACTGCCATGGATGTATATTTCTGGAATAATAGCTGTGAAAAGATTTTAGAAACGAAGGCACTAATATCTTCAAGAATAATATTCTCACATTTTCATTTCCCTATATACACAGAGGAGAAAATTAACCATCATTTTTATTCCTATAAAATAACATTATTAATTTTTTAAAGTCAAGTAATGGAAAGATATGGAAATCTCAGAATGAATGTTCCCCAGGAAATCCTAATTCAGCTCCTGTGTACATTATGATATATTCTTTAAATATTTTTTTAAATGTACACAATTTCTGTGTGGTATTCTTGCTATACTCTGCACATGGGATAATCCCAGATGAAAGCAGAAACCGGAACTGCAGAGCAAATGAGGCTGCTGCCCATGCAGTCATTGGCTATGTATGCACTGCAAAAGTTCAAAGAAACTAAATGAATGAGGGGGAGAACTGCAAAAGGAGAAATGATGGGTCGCAGTTTCATTTTCTGGGAGCTCAATTTAAAAAAACTTGGGGCTTTATTTGAGGAACTGCTGAACATTCACAGCTGCAGCTGTGTCAATGTAAAGTAAATGTAAAGATTGAGGCTATAATATATATAACTATATATAAACTGCTGCACAAAGTTAGGTCCCCTGGAAAAGAATCAGAGCCTAAGCACCTCAAGCTGAACAACCAAGAAATCAATGACATTTTTAAAGTTGTATTCTTAGTCTCACACCTGTGAAGCTGGCACCCTGACTACATTTTTTCCTCTTAACAAAGATTTTGAGAAGATAATTTGTTTGTAGCACACTGAATGAATATTCTGGGGGAGAAAAAAACCCAAACCTTCTGTAATATCTATGTCTTCTGAGCACAGCTTGAATAATAAGCAATTAATAAAGACACTAAAGCTTCAGATTGCCCAGTAAGAACATAACAAGTTATTGGATAATTTCACATTCACGGAGGATCATCCTGTTAGTGAACTGGATGAATAAGAACTGTTCTTCAGGAAAAACTATTCCTTATTCATATAAGGAAATTATACTTCTTAACATGGAAACAAAAATTGTTTTCATTTTAATATGTTTTAAGTTCCACTGGGCCGCTGAAGAAAGCTTTCACCAATTATGCAGGCAAGATTTGAAACCTCTTTAAGCCTGTGGTTTTACACACAGGTATATAAACAGATTTTTATAAATTAGATTTAGCGGCCGGATTTGGAAACAACACCAATTTGAAGGGTACTGACACTCCAAATTAAAGACAGGGTGAACAGGAAATAGTTCCTGCACACTGGACTCCAGCAAATAAAAGCACTAATGATAATAAAGCAGTGCACGTGGCACCCTGTCCTGGTGCAGCAAACCAAAATAACCCTCTTTTGCTCTCCCAACAGAGCAAATCGTGACACCCACGCACAGGCTGACAGATTTCTATACGGTCCCCTCTTTGCTTAGAGCAAGCACTGTCACACTTCTGTACACTGATAAGTGACACTGTTCTACAGCATAAAATGATTTTTGCCCCCAAAGTTGGAGCAAAAAATTAAATATTGAAAACTTCTTCCCGAAATACATAACATAGTGATAAATATCAGAGTGGAGAAAATTAGGGTCATTTGTAAACATCTGAGAGATTTAATAATAATAATCTGCTACACAAAAGGCAAAAATCTATCAAGTGCAATGAAATCTTCACAGCTACATAGAAGGGAAACTACACACTACCTATATCAACATTTTTTCCATTCCTATTGTGTCTTTTCCTGAATCCGCCTCACTACAAAGAAGAACTAGTCCATGGAGCTCAGTTATATCACAACCTTCACTAAAAGTTATAATGAAGGTAAAAAAAGATAATTTACACAATTTCCGTATTAAATAAACATTTTTTTCTTCTTGCTTTTGTTGATTTAATACAGACTATACAGTTACAAGGAGTTCAAATTTATGAGGTGAATTTTAGCTGCATAACTCCCCAGAAAATTTAAGCATGCATGAAATTCTATACAGCTATTTTGAAATTGCATATTAATGTTGGTTTACGATATACTCTTTACACAAATGCAAAAGAATCTAACACAGACTTAGTTGTTTAGATGTTTTGTTGTGTTTTCTTCATATTTAGGACTAGTAGAAAATTCCATGTTATCAGAGCAAAAGATTATTCAGTTATAAGTTCTGGTTTATGATCTTAGAAGTATTTATTCCAAAGAACAGGACAGGCAGGAAATATCTTTCTTTGAAGGCTAAATTACATAGTATATTGAAAAATCATTATATTCACAGAATCTTCAGAGTAGGAAGGGACTCACTCACATCATGGGGTCCAGCTCCCAGCGCTGCACAGGACACCCCGAGAGTCACACCCTGTGCCTGAGTGCACCCTCCAAACGCTCCTGAGCTCTGCCAGGCTGGTGCTGTGACCCCTGCCCTGGGGAGCTGTTCCAGTGGCCAGCCACCCTCTAAGGGAAGAACCTTTCCCTGATATCCAACCTAAACCTTCCCTGACACAACTTCAGGCCTTGGGTCTTGTCACTGCTCACCACAGAGACGAGATCAGTGCCTACCCCTCCTCTTCCCCTCATGAGGAAGCTGCAGACTGTGATGAGGTCTATATTGCCTTATTTATTTAAATATGTTACCAAGTTCAGTGCATGAGTAACAGGCAAAGATTTGATCCATTTTGCATTCAGTAATCACAGACCAATGCACTTCATGCACTTGTGCTCTAGGAATAACAAAATTCACAACAGTAACCATGTATTTCTTAATTGTAATAATAATCCTTACGCTATACTTATACTATACTTCCTTCTAAAGCATCTTCAGCAATGGCACTGCATGATTTCTAAGGGTTTTATGTACAAAGGATGTATTTATGGACTTCATACACAAAAAGTAATGTGGTCACAACTGTCTGAATGTGCAATGCCAAGGCCTTGTTACTATCAAGCCAAAGGCAGAGGTTTGGGCTGCTGCCAGGTTCTCCACGTGCTAACAGTTGGGTCCCACCTAATTCGTGTTTACATACATTAAATCAAGAGCAATCTCTTGCTCTTGGGTTCCATTTTCACTATCTTTACTCCACATGAAAATTATCTTACTGCGGTTTTTATCTTGATGTTACTCACAATGTAACTTGATGTTACTGTATTTAGACATCTGTACAGTCTTTTTTGTCAACTAAACACTTCTCTAATCTCCAGGCTGCAATCCTGCCTGAACTCTCCTCCTGCATTTGCCCTCACACTATTAATATAATCATGAGCATTAGGAAGGCAGAATCTCAAACATTGGAAGTTACACGTCTCTGGTTCCTTAAGCTTTTTTTAAACACTTATTTATGGGCAAGGTATAATTTACACCACCTTATGTATGGCTGGGCAGGTGGCACACTGTGACTGTTGCTCCTTATATCAATATCTAACGTCAATGTCAGCCATGCCCACTTTTCCACACCAATCAGATTTTCACCTGTTCTCTCTCATTATAATATTTGACTCAGAGTTCTGCAGCAAAGAAGGTTGTTTGGTTTTACTAGTGCTATGTGTACAGCGCCTAATGCACTTTCTCAGAGAAGCCCCTGGAAAAAAATTATAGTGAAACATCTTAGTTGCTTCCAGTAAACTCAGGGACTCTTCAGAACCCAGTGGCCTAAGTTGCATGAGAAAAATTTAGAAGTTTTTTGTTCTTTTTTTCCTTTCAGAGCCATATATTTTATATAACTTATTATCTGAAGGGAACAACTCTTCAACCTAAGCCAGAGGTCGATGAACACCGAACCTTGGTCTGTGCTAAGACATGAAGGTTTTATGCATGAAGGCATAGCTTTTCCTAAGGCAAAGTGGATACCTTGGTCCTAGAACTGCTGGTACAATCCATGAATGCTGAAAGTCACACAGATATTTTTTTAATTCTACTGTCATATTACTCAAGTTTCTTGAGAAACTCAAAAATGTTTCAATTCTAGGCATGTAAGAATTGTGCCAAAATCTTGTATTGAGGGACAACTATTCCTTTCTGTGAACTATCCCACATCCAGATATTTTCCAGAATTGTCCAAAAGCCCTTTAGCTGACTGGAAATAAACTATTCTGAAGCAAAATGTAACTCCCTAATGAGTTTATTAGCCTATAAACCAGGGTGTAATTGTGAACTTTGACACAAAGACAGTAACATCTTTCCACTGCAAACTCTTAACTGGACCTCCTCAGTAACTAAGACTACTGTAAATTAGCCCTAGAACACATGTTAAAGAATTTAAGTTGCCACACTCTGTTACTTTTCTGCAGTTATTTACAAAATTAGTATATAATTTGTTCACTTGCTTTCATTACTTTTTTCCCCTCTTTTTACACTAGTGAAATAATTTCAAAATATGGATACTGACAGAGATGCAGGCCCTAACAGTGGAACCTTATGTTTTATTAAATAGTTGATTAGCGAATAGGAACAAATATTGCCAACAAATGTATTTGAAAACCAGGATGTTTGCTGTAAAGGCATGTAAGAATCGGCATGTTGGCTCAGGCTGCTCAACAACCCCTTTATAACAATGGCAATGTCTGCAAAGACTAGATTAAAAATTTTCAAACCATGAGCATGTTTCACCTGTACTCAAGACTGCCCTTTTTCCTTTGAAAAAGATTCCATAACTTTATACCAGAAACAAGAAGGACCAGTAGTCCAACAAAAGGGTCAGTAGAATTTGGCCTAAAGAAAATACTTTGAAACCACTTTGAAACCACTAATTTTTCACACAAAAAGATATGTTTTCTACCTGTACAGATACACACATTCTTATCTTTGCTTAATTCTTTATTTTTTAAACACTACAGAGTGCTGTTCCTTGCTTTGCACATAGAATCACAGAATGTTGTCCTATCACTATTGTTCCTGAAAAAGTGTCCCTCTCCAGTTTCCCTGTATCTCATTAGGATACTGGACATTTGCCATGAGGTCTCCACAAATCTTCTCTTCTCCAGTCTGAACAGTCCCAACTTTCCCAGCCTGACTTCACAGGAGAGGTGCTCCAGTCCTCTTACCAGCTTCATAACCCTCCTCTGGACTTGGTCCAACAGGTCCATGTCCTTCTTCTGTTGGGGACACCAGAACACCATGCAGTATTCCAGGTGAGGGTTATCCTAATCTTAAAGCCCAGTTCCTCTAGTTTTGCAGGTGTTCTGGTTTCAATTCACAGTATCACCAGAAATGTTAGCCATAAGATCTACCCAAAATAAGGCAAATCATATCAGCTACTAGATGTAGTACATATATCGGAAAACAGCACCGAGCAAACCAACATTTTCCAGGTCCAAGGAGCCAAGTGCAAGGTCCTATACTTGACCTTCTCTAAGTCTTGTTGCTCAGAGGCTGCAACTTCATCAGCACCATGTTGCAAAAAATCTGGATCAAATCTGGCAAAGAAAGGGATCATTTATAAGTCCTCTGTGGGTACATTCTTTCTTCGGTGTGTGGCTGAAACTCCCATTAACACTAACATGAGCTACACAGTCCTACTGATGGGTGAATTATACCCCTAACAGAAAAGTGGTTTTTCGCTCAATGGATTTGCTTTGATGAACTTGTTGGCTACTGCACAGTCATGTGTATATATTTAAGTATTTCTCTGTGTGTATGCATTTGTACATCTCTGCAGCAATGATGTCAGTTTGACTAAAAATGCAGATAAAGCATTTCTCAAGCCAAAATGGGCCAAAGCTGATTTTCCCCATATAAACTTTGGTTTGGCCCTTATTTATCAAAACCAGAAAAGGTTTGACAGAAAAGGAGATCCAAGTTGGCTATCCCAACAAAAAATAGAAGTTAGGGCCTTTCTTAAGGCTCACTTTATAGGAACCGTATGCACAACTTTCACTTTCTAGAAAGTGGTTTTCTCTTGAACACACATCAGAACCATTCATCATCACATAATTGCAAGTTGTCAGTCAGAGCCGCACCCTTCATGCAGTGGCAGGCCGCCAGCACATCTGTCAGAAGCACTCACAAGCTTCCGTGTATTATTGTAATCCCCTACAAAAGGAACAAACCCATTCATCCTGTCCACATTTTCCAAATCAGATGACAACTGTAAACCCTGAGCCTGGAAAAATAATAGCACTTACCCTAAAAATGCCACACTTGGTAGGTGACTTCAAGCTAAATACCAGTGAGCAAATTTAAAATAATTCTAATCTCTACATCTAAGACAAAAGTTTTAGGGAGATGGGTTCTTCATGAAAGAGGAAATTGGATTCCGTGTATACAACAAAATGGTCTCTAACAGTGAAACAAGCTGTGAAGTTAAATCACTGTACCCTATCTGCAAACACTCACTTATTGCACTCTTGACTTTATTAGGAGAAATCTAACCTTCTTCTTTACTGTCTCTATTCTCTTTGTTGGCTTCTTCTGTTTTCTTTCTCCTTTCCCTAGAATCATCTAGTCTTCATGCTAACACATACTCTTTTCTCCTGTACGTCTGGAAAGATGCTTTCCACTCAGACAGGCTCCACAGGTAACACCTCAGGGACAGTCTGGATTTGGTGAATCTGAGGACTAGGGACAATGAGTACAAAGCAGGCAAGATTCTCTTCTCAGAAATGATGTTAAAGACTTTCCTGGAGAATTAAACAGCTTTCAGTGAATTAAATACTGTTTTACATAGGGCTTTAAAAGCTTATTTGCAGAGTATATGCATATGACAGCCACAAATACTTTGGAAATGCTTCACCTCTGTACCTTAGCTAATTCTTCTGCATTTCCTCTCTGGAGAAATCTGAAAGCAATGTTCACCAGCACAGAATGAAACATATGCCATTCCCTTTGAGACAACAGTACAGCCACATCAGCCCAGCAAGGTCTTCAGAACAGCTTTGCCTCAGCCAGTGAGGCTGCAGAGAGAGTCTAACACTTCCCTCTAACCAGCCAGATCTTTATACATGCTCAGGTGCAGAAATGAAGCTACAAGACTTCCCTGACCCTATTTCCAATCCTTTATCCCAGGAACTTTGGAGGAGCAGGAGGAGACAGGCAGTGTGCATGACCAGCCACAGTGACAGGGCTTTGAATCTGAAACAATTCAAAAGATATACAAAGATATACAATTCAAAAGGTATCTAAAGATGCCTGACCTGCTACAAAATTTATTTCCAAGAGAAACAAATGCTCCTGAATGATACAGGACTAAGTGACACCATCTCAGCGCACAAAGGGAGATAAATATTGTAACAAATCAAACTCTCAGCTGTGCTGCACACCTACATACACACAGCATTGTTGTTCAAGGTAGTGTTAAGGAAAATACAGCAATTCTACAACTATCTCCAAAAGATCCCTCTCTACTGTTTAACTGCCATGCAGGAGGTGCTTCACTGGATGGTCACACAGACTGCTCCAGCTGGCTCACTCCACTAGACTCAAGTTGGAGTATAGGAATAAAGGAGCTGATCACCACTCTCCTGCAAACCATGCTGGTTTCAAAAACACTGGTGAGTGAATAAAAATCAACCCTTCAATTCTTTTATGACTCAGTTTCTCAGCTAGAAAGATGATCTTTTTATCTCACACAACTACCGAAGAATTTCATTCTCTTGCAAAATAGCAAGAAAAGCAGTTTTAAGCACAACAATATATTTTCTCAATTACACTGTCTTAGCTTTTACATATATTTGAAGTTTACTTGACATTTTTTCAGAATTATGCCATATGCAGTAATTCTTAATTTTTCTCCTGAACAAAGACCAAATTTAAGTAAATCTCAAAGAAATTAATTCTGGACTTGAGACATCATGAGGTAATAATATCTGCTGTAAACAGGGTAAGTCAAGATAAATGAATGCTTTCACTTTATAAATATATATGCGATATAAACACACACAAATATAAGTACAGCATATGGTCAACTAGAAATAAATAAAACTGAAAACACTTTACAACGGCATGGCAAGTATCCAAACTAAATTTCAGGTAGCAGATGGCATGAATAGGATACATGTTAGAAACAGGCAATTTCAATTATCTTTGAATAGTTCATAAACAGGAAAATTTGGCAAAGCACAATTTTTTTAAAAATTGACTTGAAAAATAACATTGCATAATAGAGGTAACTGAACTGAAAGCACAACAATGCAAAGTTGTTAAGCTCATTCTAACCGTAATTTCATAATGAGCATTAAATGATTACATGTGACAGAAAAGAGCTGTCCCAACTAATCGTGGAAAATGTTATAATTAATTATTCCAATTGGGGCTCAGAATTTGCTATCAGTTATTATCATCATCCAAAAGTGGCCAAAAGATCTTGCTCACCAAGTCCCCTCCTAGCTTTTGTGCAATATACAGATTAAAAAAAAATTTAAAACCTGAGTAAAATCTGGATCTTAACATCTCTTCAAGCAGTTATTCAAACAAATTTTGATGGGGTTATTCATCAGAGCTCAAATTTGCCTACACCTCATAAAAAAAATACATTCTTTTAAGCCATACAGTGAAAAAGATGCAAAACGAATTATGTTTAGAAACCAAGTAAGAATCTGAGGGCACAAAAGAGATTTCTCTCTTTTTTACTTATTTTTTTGAGAAATCAAAAGAGTTAAGTGGATCTCTGAAATACCAAAATTTGATAAGCAAGACAGAGGCTAATTTCCTAAACATTTCATTGAGGTACTTGTAAATGCTGTGAATAGTCAGCCAGGCAAGTCACCTAGGAATCAATTCATCAGATATTGTACTTTTGCCTTCATACTCCACTCCCTCCTTCTCCCTTCCACATAAGAAATGTGTCATACAGAAAGATCTATTAGCTCAAATCCCTGAAGTTATTCAGATATCTAAATGCGATTTTAGTGCCTAATTGCCATTTGTATAATTGGGAGTTAGATAGCTAAACAATAGTTTGGGTGTCTGTATTCCACCAAGATGTAAGCTTTTCTGTTAATGAAAGTCCCGGCATTATCTCTAAGAAAAATAGTCAAAGAGTCCTTAACCATTCCATTCTTACTTTAGATTAAAGACAAAACAATTAAAAGGGGAAAAAGATTCTGCCTGCATAAATAGAGGCAGAAAAAAGTGTAATTTTCACTGAAATATACATAGATTTTTATTTATCAGGCTAGCTGTTAACAGACAAGGTAAGTACCTCCAAAAATCAGAAAAAAAAAAAGAAGAGTTTACTGAGCCACTACAATTCCAGAAACATTTAGTAAGAATTGGAAATGCTGTAATCCAATTCAAATGATAGGTATTTCTCTTTTTATATGCTAATAAAGAGAATTTGATCCTTGTTAAAAGGGAAGGTTTTTCAGAAGGCTTTATCAACAGCACCTTTGGGCTGGCATAATAGAGGGACAGCAAAAACAGATGCTTCTGAGCATCTCAATGACCAAGGTCTGGGTCTTTGGAAGAATGACTAGTCTGCTGTTTCATAACTGTCATTTGAAAAAAAGAAAAAATAATGTTTAATGACAGCTGGGTTTTGCTGCCCAGATGAATTGGAATACGTAGAACCCAAGTATTTTATGTACATTGAATGCTTATGTAACATTTATTCATCTGTGTGCTTACAGCTAGAAACAGATACGTACACAATTGCAGCATTTAAAAAAAGGACAGCAGTTTTAGGAATGGTGCTTGAATCAAATTGCATCTCATTTTCAAGGCTGGTGGGCCCAGTAGTTTTGGAAGCTGAAGTTTTAAGTGCTGAGCATATTTCAAAATTCAGTCCCACTGTGTTACAAGCCGGGCATCCGAAGTCAGTCACCACAACTGATCACTGGGTCACTGGGAAGTATGGTCAGAGCGTGCACAACCACACAGGCAAGGCTCTGTGAGCTGAGTATCACTTCCAACAGAAAAAGGGATGTTATGTAATACTTTTCAGACAAAGCAATCCGGGAGTCGCCAGCTGCAAATATGTTTTGAGAATTCATAGCCTCCCTGGGAGGAGTCAGCTACTTCTATTGGAGACTCTAACCCTTTCCCATCGTACCTCTGACAGCCCTATCGTGGGTCCTTCTACCACAACTCACAAAACCTATGCTGTACCTCCTATCTTGGAATCCTGGAACACAACAAAAGCCAATAAGGGGCTGTCAGAAGTGCCAGTAGTCACTCCATACATTAGGAGCCTCAGTCAAGCTGGGATGTCTTGGGCCCATGACTCCAGTCCTTGGTAAGTGCAGGAACCATACAATAATCAGCAGCAAAGTCTGCCGAGCTCACCAAGCTTCATGTGGCTACTTACTTCAAAATGAATATGATTCTGCTTTCAGAGTGGTTGTAAGCACAGGATTTGAGCAGACTTTAATTTTTCTTTCCCTTCTTGCCCACTAACAGTCCCGCAAAACAACAGCTACAGCTCTCATCTTTTCCATGGCTCAGAGCACAGGAGATTGCCTGGCTGCCTAAAAGAAAGATCCTGTATTGAGAATAATCCTCAATCTCTCTGTAATAAAAAACCAAAAATTACAAAACTTTCTAAAATCAGAAGTACATCAGAAAATTGAAACTTAATTCTTAATACAAATTAAATTAATCCTAGAGGCACAACTATCAGTTTCAAACCAGTAAATCAATGTGCTTAATGTCAGCAACCAATAAAGCAACCAATAAAGCAGAAACATATGCTCTGCTTCACTAATGGCATAAAGAACATTCCCTGATTGCCTTTTGGTTGCAGCCAAATATTTGTTGGCTAAAATAAGATTTATTTTAGAAACATTAATTTTCTATAGCATGCAGACTGATTCATTTTCCACTAAAATCTGTGAGATTGCTTTTAGTTTTAAAAGACTTCCATAATGGTTTCTACACAAGACCTATCAGATGATATTTCTTGGCCCATAACAGTAATCTATCGTTTCTCCTGGCTAAGAAACCTTCCCACAGTATATTATAGTACAATATGTGAGCTACTGTGTTTGAAGGTACTGCTTATTCTACCAAGCCATTGGTATTCTGTACAGCTGATAAGGGGTGCTTTCAAAACAGATCAGTGTTTTCTCTGATTTTGTGTTCCCTTTGTTTGAAAAAAAAACTAGATGCTAAAGCAACAAAATACCGAATATTTAATATATAACTGTTGAAATATATACATGCACATAGTGTATGTCACTACAATCAAACAGGATACTAGATCTATGTGACAGCTGCTGAACTTCCACTTTTCTCATGCATTTACACCAAGAACCAAGAAGTTAGGTTTTCCAGAAAGTTCAATTCTCTTTCCAAAAGCATTCCAAAAATGTGAAGAATTTCTTTGAAGTCTCCCTGCTATTCTCACCACTGAAAGTTTTAAGGAATGAAACATTTTTTTGTGACTAAACAAGAGCTGTTGAACACTAAGACCATTTGAAAATCTAGTCCAGCAGTGGCATCTCACAATTAAATAAAGTCCAGCTAGCATCTTTGATGTAACAGTTCTTTACATTTGGGGCATAAATGTGTATTATCTAACCAAGAACTGCAAGGCTGGCCTCATAAAATGTAAATTTTACTTTTCAATTTGTGACCAATGCAATTTTAAGAAAATAGCTAATTTCAGTGTCTAAGAGATCAAAGTAAATAGATGGTTTCATGAAAGGGTCAGCTGAAAGTGTATGGCGTGCAGTGGTTGACAAAAGATTAAAATGCAAACACATACAAAAACGCCACAAGTTGAAAGAAATCACGCATTCTTGAAAAGATACTTAATACTAATAGATGACATACTTTTACTTGAGTTTGGATCATCTATCCTCATGACTCATTATGTGTTTGAGCACATCAATTATATCATAAATAATTTATATCATTACAATGTTCTGTGGTTTAATGCATATAAAACTGTTTCAGACAGATGAAGGTCTACATGTCTCACACACCTCAACAGACCAGGACACTAAAACTGAAATAAAACCTTCTCATTAGTAAATCTTAATACTTTTTCATATAAATAAGTTAATACAAAAGATGTCAAAGCATATTGTAAAATCCAGGAAGTGCTGGGGTGTGCAATTTCCAGACAGGGTATGTGAAGCAGAAAGGTTAACATCTTTGCCCAAACTCAAAGCAAGTCATTGCACGAGCTGTGCTTCTCACCATATTCTGAGCCAACTTCTGGAACATAATAGAAAACCTAACAAAAACAGAGCTTGTAGGAGACATTCTCTCAACATACAGCATGATCACAAACACTGAAAGGCTGGTTGACATTTTCAAAGCTGCAAAGGGAATTTGGATGCTGCCAATTCTCATTAACTTTAATGGGAACTGGGCATCCGAATCTCTTAGGCAGTTTTGCAAATCCCACCACAAATGACCATTTAGGTGGTGAGCATGGTGAGTATTGCCTGCCAGGCACCTTTATCTTAAGAGAGCTTCTTAAAGCGAAGCCTCATTGTTTTCTTCCTTGTAGAACGGTGTGTGAGCTAAATGAAGTTTCTCATTCATGGTTTACACAGAAACAGTTTTTCCTGCCCCTTGCAAGGTGCAATTCAACCGGTTTCTTTAGGCTATCACTAGGAGAGACAGGACAAAGAAAACACATAGGAAAACAATTACTGCTGGGAGATAAAAAGTAAATTAACTGCAAGTTGGTGAGTATTTCTGAACAGACACTTCTGAAATTCAGGGGCTTTTTATTTGACTTTTAATAGAAATATTTGGCATTATTAGAGTGCTAAATTTCTCACCTATTCATCTTTTACTTTCTATATGCCCATCTTTCTGACGAACACCTTGGCATTCAAACAAGTACTATGCTCAAAAATAAAAAAAATAAAACCTGTATAAATGACAGTGTTCAACCATGAACACATTGTCTTTTATGAATATTATAATCACAGAATCAATAAGCCTACAAAGAAAAAACAGGACACAAAACGTGTTTTGTCATTTCTGACGAAGTTATAAAAACAACAGACATTCAATATGCCAAGTGTTCTTCAATCCTTCATAATCATAGCCTTATTGAAGTGAGGACAAAAAGGGTCTAATTGCATAGGAGCAATCTCAATGTAATAGGTTATACACCCAGGCACTGCTGCACAATACAACAAAAACAACGTTCCCTGTGTATAGCAGAATGTCATCTCTCATTTTCAGGCAATTACCTTCTTTCTTGTCAACAGTTTTAATAACCTCCATCATCTCTAAAAGACTTTTGCTTCAGTTAAATAATTTTCAGCTTTTTAATATGCAAATGTGCTTGTTCATATGCATGGGTGAAGTGGCGCTGCTACTTGAAATGTGTCAGTACATTGTGGAGCACCTGCACCTCGGGGAAGCTTGATTTAATTGACACCTAATACTATTCATTATTCCACTTAGTGAGCAACTCCTATTAGTCACCTGTAGGTTTTCCTATAAGCAGCGCTTTGGCCACCAATGAAAATATGACTATTTCTATAAATAGAATGGCCATATTTAGTAAAGGGGGCTCACTACTGGTGAGTCTGGAATATTATCTCATTGGGAATATTTCTTAGGATTCTCCCCCACCCCTATTCCTCCCAAGAACTTTTCTTGACTATGATGGAAGTCAAGAGGAACTCCTATTTAAAAAATATTTCATCTCTGTTAGTTCTTCATAGCTTGATTCTCTAATTGTATTAAATGAACACTGTGTGAAACATGCAAAAGGAAACAGGGAATAAAAAGAATCAAGGTGGGTGGGTTTCATTAATAGAGCTCCTGTTTCCTTAAAGTGGGATCTGAGTTGGACAATTCGAACTGTCTGCTTTGTACGACCCAAATGTAATCACTGGCTGTGCAAAGAAATGCAGAATATGTGTTATTAATCGAATATTCCTGTAATAAATATTTACCATTACAGTCTAGCTTAACCTTATCCAGCTAATAGCCAATTTTGCTCAATTGTGAAGAATGTGCAACAGAGATCTTCAAATTGCCACATGAAGTAATTATGTTGAATACAGGATTCTCTGTCCTTACTGATATGAACGTGATAAATGCACACTGCAAATGGATACCGTTTAAAACTGACACTGTTCTTTCACTGCTCTACTCCAACTTGGGTGCAGTACACCGCATGTGCTGAGTTGATGATATCAGGGTTGTTTCTTTACCACATGGTCTGTAACCTTATTGTTCAGGCCACATTTCTTTCTAGCATTAATGCATTTGTTAGTCCCAGAAGGCTTAAACTACAGATGTTTAACATCCTGCTTATGGACAGATCATCTGGAATATGAACTAAGAAATCTATACGACTTATTAGTATATGTTATGAGTGGAGCAGAGATTTAATAGCCTGTTCAAACTAGATTAGTGAAACAGTTTCTTACAAAACTGCAACTTCTTAAAATAGACTCATGTAAAAATGAAAAATTAAGATATTCTTTTGATTAAAAATGATTTTTATCAGAAGAATTTGTCACTAATTAATGCTGTTTACATAATAGTGCATGTAACATTAATTACAGCTTTCAGAATGTTAACTGCAAACCTTTTTTTTTTTTTTTTCC
>VWYI01003082.1:0-32738 GCA_013399455.1 Anthoscopus minutus | reverse complement strand
AAGAAAAAGAAAGTAAAGAAAGAATGATTTCTAGAATAAATCAGTCTGCCCATGTGTTAAGTTTTACAGATGGATTATAAACCCTTGGGAATATGATGTCTGTAATGGAAATGTTTATACATTCTTAACTACAGCTGTGCAAGCAAATGGCACTCTAATACAGCACACAGATAAAGATTTACACTGGAAAAAGAGAAAGCCTTTTACATTTCAAATGTAAGTTATACATAATCTGAGGCACTGAATATTTCCTATTATAGTAGAAATGCCCATATGAAGCACTGAACTGTATGTATTGTCATTGCTTCCAGTCTTTCAATCCCTTCATTTATGCTGGAAAATTGCAAATCCTTTATGCACAGAGCATTGAAAACATATAAATATTTTTGAAGAGGTTTTATAGAATTTAAAAAGCTCCTGTCTTATTTGAATCAGCCTGTGATGTGATCAGAATTTGTGTCAATTATGAAATCTCAGGGACTGAAGCTGTTCTAAGAAAACTGGGTTTTGTTCTTTTTTGTGGTACTTTATGAAAAGAGAAATTTCACGCAATAGTCTCAAAGAAAATATAAGACAGTAACTTTTTCAAATTCAGACCAATTATTGTACTTATTAATACATAACTGCTGTATTTTAATAGTCTAACTGCTGTTAAAATATAGAAAAAAGACTTCAGTCCAGGCCTGCAGGACGGATCTAATAGCACACTAGTGTCTATTCACATTACTTAGGCAAATATATGCCTTCAAGCAAACACATTCAAATCAACATTAGTTTCCCTGTCCTTCTTTTGCAATCCAGATCTAACTGCCTATGTTGTAATATTATTGCTTCTTCCAAGCTTTTGATTTCATTAACTACTTTTAAAGAAAAAATAAACTTGCCATTTTTTTTGATTGTAAAAGGACAGGATACAGAACATTATAGTGACTTAATTTTTTAAAGGTAAGCTGTGACTTTCAGGAAATTGAACTGTACTCCAAGTACTAAGACTGAGGCACAGTCAAATATTTTAAGATGCCTGGAAGGATCACAATTGGCAGAATGGTCAGAGATATTTACAAAAGCCAAATATAAGCAGAGCTAATCTTCTATTGTTCCCTCTGCAGTAAACAGGAGATGGACTAGTCCATGAAAGCCACCAAATTAGGCTCCTAGATTGAATTGGACAAGCCAGGAACTTTTCTTTAGACTACTGAAAGTCAATGCAGGCTGGTGACACAACCTTTGTGGAGGCCTAAAGTGGTTTCAGTGCCAGCTTTATTTCATTGCAGGAATTGGGAAGTTACTGCTAACCAAGGAGGATCTAGTAGTACTGCAAAGGGGGCTACAGGGTCCTGGCTCTACAGAAGTACAGGTTTTGACTCAAAGGACAAACATGGATGGTATTACATTCAACAGCTAATACAAAAAAATGTTAAGAAGCCTGCTATATGAAGAGAATCTTCCTCCTTCAACCACAATTCCAAAAGGTGGTTTTGTTTGGTTTTTGTTTGTTTGCTTTTTGTTATTTTGGGGGTTTTGCTTGTTTGTTTGTTTTCTTTTGGTTTGGTTTTGGCTTTGGTTTTTAATTTTTGGTTTTTGTTTTTGTTTTAAATGAAAACACTGGACCAAATGAGTTTGGGAAGGAGCAGATAGAGAAAAAAGTAATAGAATGGCAAAGTGAATGTAAACCTAATCACATTTTGGAAAAGTGACCATGCTATGGATTTTTCAGTTGCTACATTTCATTGCTAATAAATAAGGATATTGAAAAAGAATTTGGATTTCTACTCTATTAATAACTTTTTTCCTTTTCAACAAGGAAGCTTCTTCACCAAAATATTTGTATCTTCAGTTTTAGTGGTGAGCTCGGAGATGTTACAGTCTCCTGCTGGGTAAATTATCTCCCTGGTAAACTACCAACAAGACAGCCAGTTAGTAGCAAAAATAAAATTTTGAATTAATACCATAAAGGAAACACTAATGCTGGTACAGCAAAGGCTTAGCCTTACTGCAAAATATTTGGTTGAATGAGAGTGGAGAAAAACTCTAACAGCTTTTCTGGCAAAACAAGTTGTTGACATACCTGAAATCAACCAATTCAAACTCTGTCTGCTTTCTTCAGAATATAAAAGCTATTAATTGCTCAAGGCAGTGCAGTCCAAATATCCTATCTACAAGTTTCTACCTTTGCTGAGAAGTCTTCTAGCAAAATTTACATGGATAATTACTTAGAATAATGCCAGTAGTGTAGTATTTAAATCTGAATGCTCATCAGGTAACCTTTCTGGACTTTGAGCATAATACCTTTATATCAATGTCTATCTGATATAAATGTGACCAAATTCAGGAAACATTGAAAGGGAAAAAAAAAAGTGTGGTGAATTTACACTGACTTTTTCATTCATAATTAAGATTACAACATTATGGTCAGCAGCTCACAGCGATGACCAGATGGACTTGGCAACAGGCAATGATTGTGTGGAAACAACACTCAAAAGTGGAGTAGAAACAGATTATTTAATAGTTTTCTAATTTTTATAGATGAACAGAGAAAATGAGATTCAAAACTGATGCCCCAAAGCAATAATAGAATATTTCTCCATGAGCTCAATACACTTGCCAACACCCCCAAGAAGAAAATAATATGCTATAAAGTTTCTCCTATTTACATGAAACTGGCAATTCAAATCTGGCTTATTTGAAAAGGATAGAGCTGTTCTAAGTTAGATATTATAACTTCAGCATACCCTTGAAGAGTCAAAAGTGCAATTAGAAGAAATACTTACTTATTCCATGCTTGTCTAAGGTTTTTAGGGCCATACTGCGTAAAGCGTTCTGTAAGAAAAAGGGGTACATTCAATTACTTCACTAAACACAGGATTTATTTTTAAAAAAGTATTTATTTACTGTCAATTTTCATAATTTCATCATGTCTATGTATCTATCTCCTGCAGCTCAAGTTCTAAGGAAAGAAAACTAACCTATGAGCAATTGCCATACAGAGGAAAAAACAAATCAAAACAAAACACCAAAGCCAAAAAAGCCCCCAGCTTCTTTAACCAAATCACACCAAACCAGCATGACCTAAAGCTCATTTACTGTGGCATCACCAGGAATGGAAAATTCTACAATTATTTCTAAAGTAGTTTTTGATTGCTACTGGAAAAAAAAGAAACCTGAAATCTAGTATTTTTTTTCTTCTTCATGAAAAATACAGTTCTTTACAGCCCTGCTGTCATATGTTTTTGCTTCTCAGGATGTGCAAGAGTAAGTGTGTGTCTCTGTGATACACAGGGGCACACAGAACATGATGGACATGTAAGAGTCTATTTTCTAAAGAATACATATAAATAATGAGCAGAAGTAACATGTACAATGACAACTTATTTATTTACTCGAACATTAAGTTTCTCAGATAAAAGTACTTTCCTATTCATATCCAAGAAGATGCTTGATCTGCAGTCGGACTCTGGTTGAAGAAGGAAGATGCTGTGTAAGCTGCTGCAGAAATGAGAGGTCAGTGCCTCTAAGAGGACCTAAGTGCCTCTCAGATAGCAACAAATGAATTCAGCTGGAGAACAGAGCAACATTTTCCATGGAAATTCGCTGCACAGAAATCCTGCCATGCAGACTCACCACGGCCAACTACTCTAATGTTATTGCATTAGTTTATGTGAAGAAGTTCTGAACTTAAAAAATACTCCATAAAATCTAAAAAAAAAAAAAAATTGCTTCCTCTCCACCCATGTACATGACATGTAATAGACCCACTGTACAGTTGCAATAGTATTTTTTTAATATATATAAGCACACAGATATGCATGCTTTTTACTGTGAAAAACAGCTGTAAAGGTACAATCCTTCAAAGGAGTTGCATTCAAATTCCAGTATTTGTATACTTGCTCGTATCATTTCTAAAGTTGTCATGTACACTTCATACACAGTCAGTTCAAAAGTTGCCAAAACCAAGGCAGAAGCAAAATCCTAGCATCAATGTGAATACTTTGACTTTTTTTCTTATAACTATTTTTTAGGCTTTTTGCCCCTTTAACTAAAAACACAAATGCAGAAGCTTCAAATCTCATTGAATTCACTATTGGAAGTTATTGATAAACAATGACAGACTGATAACAGACACCTGCAAATTGTATCTGCAGGCCACTTCATGTTTACAAGTTTTGTTGCTTTAACCATACTGATGCAGTTAAAGAAATGAAATCACTCCCTTTTAGAAATGTGTGACAAGTGTACTGGAAACTGGAAGCTACATGACTATAATCCTTCAACTTTAGCTTGCAAATAAGAATTAAATACATATATGCAAACAGATACTTCTCCATAATAATTGGAAAAAAATATATTTCTATATTGTAAATTGTCCAACCATAACACTGTCAATTCATTCATGACAAGGGACTGAAAAATAAAATGCAGCTAGACAGTACTGTGTAACAACATTTCTGAGATACATATGGGAGTTCAATTAAATAATAAACTGCAAAGTTGCACATTAATCTATTTTGGTGCAGAAAAATCTGGGTGGGAAGAGAATTGAGTCAACTTGAAGCACTGCTGAAAAGGTAACCTGGACCTAGAGAGAGAAAGATTTTGATCTTATCTGTCATTCTGCAATATGTTTTGGTCAGATACTGAGCTGGTTCAAACTGGCACAGAAAACTGTCTTCAACAGTGTTACATCCACTTAAAATATTTGAGAAGTATCATATACAACATATTTTCTTGGCCAGACTATCCTATATTTTTTTAATCAATTTAAGTTATTTCCTACTGTGGGAGGAAAGCCCCAGGGTCAACCACTTGGCCAAATTGCCTTAAGGATTTAATGCCCAAAGATCTGTTCCAGTTCTGCAAAAAACCTGAAAAATGATTGCTATGCCAGATGACTTTTTAATGTAAAAAATGATACACTGGATCCAGTTATGTAAATGCTACAAGGGACACATATGAGCAAAACAAACTTCTCAAAGGGATCTTCCTTTGCTGTTCCAGTCTAAACATCTTTTTAATAAATACCTTATGTATTATATTTATCAGGCAGAGAGAGGGAAAACTTGGGGGGAAGACATGGAGAGGGTAAAACCCTGTCTATAGACAAGCAATTGTTTAGTACATAGTTCTTAATTTCAAACTCTTTTGAATATGCTGTGACTGAAAACAGTGCTTCTCCTCACTATTGGTATCAACACTTTCTACTCAAGCAGATTAGAGGCTGCTTACTTTGCATGCTTTATACAGAAAGAAACCACACATTGATAAAATAGCAGCTCACATTTTTCTACATAATTTTGTGGTCATGGCTCCAACCAGAGTCTTACCAACTTTTATGGACAAGATAATTAGATAGGACTGTTGTGTTAATGAAGCCCAGCCTCATGTGCATGCAAGCTTATAATATTGTTCATCCCTTAGAGAATAAAGAAGCAGTGAAACCAGATGATTTTGGTTTCAGAGTTGCCAGAACAAAGAAGCTACAATAATCTTGACCTTGAGCTCCTCCACCATGGTGCAGTTTTTCAAGTCCTGAACTCTGAAACCACAAAATTACATCCCTAAAACCACCAAACTTGGAGTCCCAACACAGGCAAAAAAAGAGGTAACTTAACTTCACAACTTTTATCTGAGCATCTCCTGCTTGTGTCAAATTTATCACAGAACTGGAATTCAGTCTCACAATTACATCCCCAAGTTTGCTTCTGAGTCACTTTTCAGAGTGAACAACTCTCACAGACCAGTATGAATTTGTCTGTCCTTTACTGCTTGATGGATGCAATGAAATACAAGTAAGTAAAATCTAAACCTGTACATATCTGACTGTGACCAACTGCACAGAATTATATTCTATGATACTTGCAAGTATACAGCTCTGATATTTGTTTTTCAGAAGCTGCCACTGGTATGTTCATAAAGAACAGTAATGTAAGTCTGTATGTGAGACTGGAATTTCTGCAGAATTACCATGAATACTCCCCTAGAAAAGAAATCTTTGCCTGACATACTGAGAGGCAAAAGTACTGGCAATTACAGTCTCAATCCAACCTTGTGGAAGAAACCCTGTGTAGCAAAAACTTAACACCTCTCCCTCAGAACTGAAAAGCAAACATCCACATGTGACAATATTATGCAGACACTCACATGATCATCCACCCATACAGCCATCCTCCAGCACATGCAAACCACTCTCAAGAATACAAGGTGTACTACTTTACTGAGGCAGCTGCTCACTCTCATCAGGCTGAGATTAAAGAAACATGAAGAGCTGTAGGTTTACAGATCAGGATTTGATCTCAGATGTATTTTGAATTTTTATAGTTAAAATTGTAGGTATATATACTGGACTTCAAATATTTTTAGATGACGATGATGATTGTTATTATTATTGTTTTTATTAAATGTGTTTATTTGGAATAAAAAACCCTGGAAGGCAAACACAGTAAGCACATCTGAAATTTAAAGTTAAAACTGTAATTTTAATTTCCTTTACACAAACACTTCAACATTTGCCAATCTTTTAGGAACAAATTCAGGAAACAAAATTTGATCCTCTGCATTTTTATCCCAAATATGCAGTCATCATCCTCACTACCTGCTATGTCTCACTGTTACAGACCTGGCTTTTCACATGGGTGCTGTATTTTACCTAGTAAAAGGTGAATTTTTGCTTATGTGAAACAAAAGAAAGAAAAGATTCTTAATTTTGTTTAAATCACACAGCATCTTAGAGTGTTTACCATTTGCTTCTTAGAAAGCCAAGGTAGCTAAATCTTGACTAAGTGGCATATCCACAATCCAATGCAGTATAAAGAGATGCCCGTATAAGACTGCATAAATAAGAGCTAACATATAGTATAGTATTTGCTACTGGAAAGATGTAGCAACATCATCCTGTAGCACAGTTTTTACTCCCAGGATGTCCTAAGAGTATCCAAAAGGACTAGGCTAACATATCACTTCCACACCTCCAGAACCAGCCTCAGAGCCAGGGCACTGCACAGCCTGCCCAGATGTGGTGAGTGGGGCACTCACACAGACCTTCTCCTGGCAGCACAATGATCTCAGCTGCTCCTTGCTTCAGACCCTGCAGCACAGCTTCCAATGCCTCATTTGCCAAGGAAGTTTTTAGCACTGTGCCCCACAAACAGTAGCATCAAGAGGCTACTGAAGTAACAACTGCAAAATGGAAGCAGAAATGAGCAACCAGAGGAAGATGGGGTGGGGGGGGAATTTCTTGAGTTAGTTAATTTGACAAACTTGATGCATCAAAAAAATAATGTTTTTAAAACAATTGCTTCCAAATTCTGGCCAGCTTGAAGGCCTAGGGAAAAAAAAAAAAGACTCATCCAGAAAGCTCATCCATTACACTCAGCAGTACTAAGTGGTCTTAGAAAAAACAGTGTTTTTTAATTTCTTTCCATTTTTTATTTCCTTTAGACAACCACTCTGTAGCAACACTGTTATATGTGCATACCCATTTGCGTGCCGACACGTATACCTACGTGTTCTGCCCTGCAAGCATCATTATCTGCCTGATAAACACTCTCCATCTGACAGCCCCGCGTCAAGGGCAGGTTCAAACAGAAGCGAGTTTCAGCAGAACTCACTAGTGAGCCTATTAGCAGACCACTGCAGGAATACTGGTCTGCTGTGAGAATTGAAAAAATAAGCACTTGCATTTTAAGTACCATAACACAAGATGAGGGTTTTTTCCTCTTTTATCAGTCAGAAAAACACATGTGCTATTATACCTTTGCCACATTTGCTTTGAAAGGACCTAAGATAGGCAAGAAAAATGACAGAAGGAATTAGAGGCAGAATACATTTTGATTTTTTAGCTTCTTTTTAGCAGTATTGATAATCAGCTTCTAGTCTAAACCAAAGAACTTAAAATGCAGTTTGACTTCAAGGCATTTTTTTATATTGTTAATCAAAACATGATGGCTAATATGCATTCCTTGATTAATGTTCTTCTCTATTTAAAACCAAATGTGATTAGCTAAAATGCAAATATTTAAACATCACCATAATTAATATTTTGAAAAGTCTAATTCATTATTTCTTTGAAAGGGTTTTCTTTACATTTCATTTAAAAGCCTAACATGACTAACACTGTATTGTTATATATAAGACATATACCATTTTTAGTAAAGATTCAATGCTAAAATTATTCAAATTATGTTAGCTCAATATATAAAGACAAGCATCCATGTTGACAAGAAAATTTTCAAGCACTATAATATTTGCAGCTCTAATATGCAGAGTTTTTACTGAAGTTTAGTCACAACCAGAGTATTATCAAATACATGAGCTAGACTTTGGAGTTTTGTATGCCAAATATCATGAGAAAAATCACAACTCCCTCCCCTCCAGCCCATCCCCTCTTCTTCCTTCCATTTGCTTTAGAAAAGTATAGTTTCTGTAAACAGGAAAAATAGCTTCTGTTTTCTAGACTCTCTCCTGAGCGTATGTAGAAAATGTAATTTTAATACCCAGCACTGTCTGAAGCACTGGAGTCCTACATTAAATGGTTCCACCTTTTAGCAGAGCTCATCTTGCCTCCCCTGCACACATAATAAGTTTTCAGTTTAATGTAATTTTTTTAAAGAGTGGTGAAAACACTGACAACTCTTCCCTTGGGTTGAGGATACCACAGATTGAAGAAAACTATCTAAATAATACAGTTTAGTTTTGGGAAAAGAGGGAGAGGAATTCGAAATTAAGTCTCCTTTGCAAAGAGCCTTCCTTTCTTCAAGCACTCAAATTCTTGAAGACTACATCCACACCAGTAATTTAAATGAGCTTGAGACTGGACGAGACACCATCACTGTCCTGTAGCACTGCTGCAGCACCTCCCACACTCCAATACAGGAGAAGGGACTTCTTGCAGGGAACAGTCCCTGGCCCACACCAACTTCCTAACCCTAAGGAAGCTTCCTAAGGCCCAGGAATTAATTATCTGTAAGTGCTAACATGAGGTAAAGGCATGCCAGAGGCTGCTCTGACAGTCTAACAGCAGAGGCTCCCACATTGCCTGGGAACATTCCCTGGCATCAGTGTAGACGTAAACAAGCAAGATACTGATTTAGCACGTAACAAAATGTTGACAGGCTTTGGAGAAACTCTATAGGAAAAACTGGCATGAAAGTTTGAAAAGCCGTATGTTCTCATCTGCAGAATGTTCATGTGTTTGTGCCAAAGGAGTTCATTCTCTCAGTCCAGCTTGAATGAAGACTTAACCTTTTGAAAAAAATCTGGCTCTCAGTCAGCTGTTAAGATGCATGTAGGCAGACCATATTTCTAAACCAAATCTAAATTTATTGACCACCTGGGATGTAAAGTAGAATTCTTGAGTTAGAACACCAGTTCTGCAGTGGTTTTGTCCACCATAGACTAATGATTTTTTAATAAATCCATCAGTCCCTGTCAAAACCCATGCTATGCACTATTTCCTATGAAAGCTTTTTCCAAACAGTTTCTTTTTGTGTTCTGTTTTCTCTTTAAGGAGAGACCCTTTCTCTTACCGCTTTTCATCTTGGCTTTAGGGATTCTCTTTTAAAAATCAGTGCTCAGCAGATGCTTCCATTGTGTCATAAAGGCACCTTTTCAGCTGTATTACTCTCTGATTGTCTGTGGAACATTGTGAGGTTCAGGCTCCTACACCATCAGTTCATGATTAAATATTTAATTTTCTTTCACTTAGTATTGTAAAGAAACTGATGCACAGTGAACATTACAAAGCATTATCATGCTTTTTCCTAACAAGTTCCTTCCTCTCCTTGACCATTACCATCTCTTCATTGCCACGGACAGTTCATTTATCTTCTATTATGACCGTATCTTACCTTCTCCCATTTTACTCACTGGCAGTACCTCCTGATAAATCTCTACTTAACTTCCCGGGATGGAGGTTACACAGCACCAGTCCCAAACACTGACAATGTCAGAAAAGTGAAAACTTGACTTAAGTGTAGAGATTTATCCAAAGGCTTCTCCTGCTCATTTATTTGGACAGGATTCAATCCAGGAGAAGTGGCTGGAGAGGGAAAGTTGTTAGGACTCCAGACTAAAAAAAAATGGGAGATTTAATAACAATGAAGAACATAACGTACAAAAAGTCAGCAAGACTTGGGCACAAGACTGTCAAGGAAGCAGCTTGTTTGGGAATACTGCTTCACCTCTACTCATATAGATAAGACATAGCTAATGCCTACTTTAATTAATTCCTGGAGATACAGGTCCAGTGATATGACTGGTGTTTGAATCTGTTTTAGCTCAGCAAATCTACATATTTCCTAAAGTATTGCAACAAAAGGGTGAAAAGTGAAAACATTCTCCAAATCTAGGGGATCATGTTCATCATTGGAAGTGTCTCTGTCCCATGTCTGTAATATGGGGCTTCTCATGTGGATGAAACATCAAGATTTCACTGAAACATCAACTAGCACTTTTTCATAATTCCCTCAACTGTTTTCCTATTTGAGGGCAGATAATTACTTTCACAGTGATCCAGAATGACTGGGTTTCATTGGTGATTAAACCAATGAAATGATGATTCCTGAGTACAGAAGACCCTCTCAAGATAACAGCATCCATAACAGCCTCAAAGTGAATCACAGAGGTAACCCAAACTTACTGAAGTACTCCTGAAGTATTTTAGGCCTCTGCCTAGGCATTATTTAGATTGTCCTTAAGTAACTAAGCAGGACATGTGTGCAAGTGTGTCTGTGCTCAGAGGTGCAAACACAAACTGAGAGGATGGAGGCTGCAGCACAGAGAAAGCTCAAAGACCAGGCCAACTTTTAGCTTTAAATATCTTATATATTACTTGGAGCATTTGTAAGATAGTAAGAAATCTCAAAGGAGGCAGATAAAATACAAGTTGTTTTCTGACTTTTTAAATAGCAAACAAAACCATAACAATTTTATTTTCACTATTATAAGCTGTTAAAACCACCTAGGTTAGGGGTTTAAATGACCTAGAACCACACACAATTAGCCTTAGGAACATATTTATTTTTCAGGCTCAGAAATGTTCCTGCATATTAAGATGTCAGAGATCATAGTTATTAAAGCACTGGATGCTTTCCATAATAATCAAGACCTTTGGCCACCGTAGTAGAGACTAATGCCACATTTTTCAGACATGTTTCTCCTAGTAAACTGTGCCCTATCAAATCACAGTGTGAAAATTAGTTATTGAAGTCTGTACGCAAACAAGAAATACAGTGAAATTCTGTTTTGACTCTTAAGTCTTCCCAAATCCACAGGTGTTTAATGTGCTCAGCATTTTTAAACTATAGTAATAATTTATCACTGATGCTTTCTTTTCAAATGCTTTTGTTTTATGCTTACACAACTCAAGTTCATAGAATCAAAGCCTTGCCTGAGTGAATGCCCACATCCTCAACACCAATGCTCTCTGCACTCCTCAATTTATCACAATTACTGCTAGCAGATACCAGTTTCAAAACTTACTAACATATGCAAAGCACAGGAGTTACTTAACCCCATATCACATATATTTAAACAAAGGAATTTCACAAATCTTCAAAAATAATGGAATTTATTCCGATTTGGCAAGACATTTCAGGATACTTCATTGTTTTGCTAGGAAAAGGAGCAGATTAAGTCATCTGCAAAGAATCACAGAATATTCTGAGTTGCAAGGAACCCACAAGAACACTTAGGCCAACTGTCAAATGTATTATTAAAACTTCAACTTTCACTTTTGCTCCTAAGAAGCCAATCAGTAAAGCTAGAGTGTAACAATTTCAGACCATCAGGGAGGGGAGAATGGCTGGTTGAGCACCTGTAGAAGATGATGCAGCAGCCTTACCACAGCCAGAAAGCTTTTGTACACAGGACAGCATGAAGGAAAGTACTTTTTAAAGAAGTGACAGAGAACCTGGTATTCTTCACCAAATGTCTCCAACAACCCTAAAGGCCTGAGCAAATAGTATTCATTCCAGAGCATTTTGTGCAGAGCATACATTAGGTGCTGGTACCCGAGAATGATCCCAGAGGGATGTGTTTTGCTGCTCTAACAATTCCCCATTTACCAGATCAAATTCAATCACTCAGTTTTGGGGTATGCAAGCCAGTTTTGGTTGTCCAGTTAGATGATGCTTTCTATTGCCGTAATTTGGAAAACAGCAAATAAGGAACCATAATACAAATAAAAAATCCTTTTACCGAGGTCATCAAGGATTTCGGGTACAGAACACAGCATGTGTACAGAACAGGGATTTTATTTTTTGAGTGCTCCCAGACCTCCACAGTGTAAGGGAATTAAGGAGCTCAGTGCTTTGCATTAACAGGCCCTAAAAAGATTAAATGATTGCCAGCAAGAACAGTAATTACTCTGACTTACAAATCTACATACTTCACAGATGTGGAAAGGATCTGAGAGAACAAAGGCCACACTGCACAGAAATGGAGAAAATACTGAGTAACTATCTTCTGTCTTGGAGGCACCTTTCCTCCTATCCCTACTCTGCATTTCTATAAATATTGTGTATTCATAGCTGAAAAAATCCATGGTCTGGGATGGAGAAAATAGAGAAATTCTAACACAATGCCTGTACAAAAATTAGATTTAATGAAGTGCCTATGGTGGCTTTATTTCCTGATGTTCTTTTGCGGTAATAAACCCACATCCCTTGACATACTTGGAAGCCAAACTGAAAAATGAAACCAGGAAATTTCTTGGCTGCCATCTACTGTTCAAAACTTTCCTGTATCTCACAGGAAAACAAACCAACCCAAAGAACAGTCACTGACACCTTCAGGCTTTCTCTTCTTTATTATTCTTGGTAAAGCAGTTTTTGGGCTGCTTTTACAGACCACTACATTTCAGTGGTCTTTCAACCAGTATCAAGAATGAGAAACAAAAGCTTGTAAACTTAACGACACACAGTTTAAGGGAAGAACACTGTAGTATTTTTAGCATTTCAGTGACAGACTGTTAAAGAAGTTTCTACTAATTCACAAGAGAGCACTAGAGTATGATTTCACTTTACAGCAGAAAGTCAGCAGTAGGACAGAGACTAAAAAGCAATGTATATGAAAACTGTCTGCATTCCTATTTTTCAAGGCTTTGTGTCTCTATCAGAGTAAACCCTACAAATTGTTTCTCTCTCTCTCTTATTTTGAGAACTATCTAGATCTACTTGTCATTTACAACTCCTCTGCTACATCTCCTGCCTACTCATTTACCTGCTTTGCCATGTTTAAAAAAAACATATTTCTAAGATCCCCACTCAGAAGTTCACAAAACTGTATATATTATATACATCAACATGCATACATGTATAGCATAATGAAGATGACCATATCCTCCTAGTCTCTAGGAGACAATTTGCTCCCTCTCACAAAAGTATCAGATGGTGAAACGGTTTTTCGAGGACATTTATAGAGTATGACAACTCCAAATGCAACACATATTAAAGAACTGAATCTTTGCAGAAAGATACTATAGATGATTAATAGATGACAGACTAATAGATGATAGACTAATAGATGATCTAGAAACAACTTCAGCATTCACAATTTCTCTACTCTTTAGTTTCCTTTAGTATTCATCAAAGTTTGGTGTGCCCTGCTGGAAAAGTAATCCTGACTAGAGAATCAGCACACTAGCAGTCTGAAAGGTACAACACTCAGTGACTGAGGAATGCAAGCAAGCCAGGGCTCATACTGTAACAAAGAGAAGAAAACAAAAAAGAAAGTGAAGAAATTAAACAAAAGAAAACCCACTGTGAGTGCAATAAAAGGTAAGCAGCTGGAGGAAGTGCATTATGGTTCACACACTGCACACCAGGTCATTTTGATCACTTGTGGTCAGGGATGTAATTATCTCTGATGTGTACTTCCAGAGAGTGAATGTGAAGGGACTCGGTGCTTCCACCTACCTGGTTTGAAATGGGGTAAAGAGTGCACTCCAGGCCATGTATCTTCGTTTGGTGTTCCAAGTACCTATACACAAAAAAAAATAAATTTAAAAACCCGCATTGTTTTAATGGAAAAGACTTAACAAGTCATAGCACTGTAGAAAGCACCTCAAATAGGCCTCTTAAATGGGGGATGGGGAAGAAGGTACAAAAGGTTAAATGATTACATTTCCAGGGTACCAGTGGAGTCTGTAAAGCAGATGGGAGTGCTGCGTTCCTGTCACACTGCCTGTTTAACCAGTGGATGTTAAAGCTATTTTTCATTCACAAGGATCAAGCTATCTGAGAGCAAAAAGACTACATAATTTAGCTCAGAAATAACTTCAATCCCTAGAAACAAATAAGATAAACAGATAATGAGTGGAGGCTAGAAAAGAAGATTTTCACAGATGGTAGAGGATGATCAAGAGTGTGGCATGAACAAGAATGCACAGCAAAGAGTTGTTATTTTAATGTGGCTGCAGTACACATAAAAATAGTAAATTCTTAGGAGATACAGACTTTGTTGACTCATGCATTATGCTTTGTTTCTATTCACTTCAAATGTCCTCCTTCTAATGTAAGTCAGACAAACTTACAGCATCAAAGTAGTATTTACACTTCTCACATGCATCTTATATTCTCTGTTCACATTAGAAGTTCACTCTCTGTGCCCTTGACACAGGTAGTAATTAAAGTGAGGGAACTGCTATAAGTAGTTCTCCCAAACCTGTTTTTATTTCATAGCACGTAACTGTCAAGACTTGCTTTAAATAAAACCAGGAGGAACACTTAAATTAAAAGCGCTAGAAACACATTTCTGAACAAACTGTGGAATTTAATTTTTCATGAGTAGGATCTTCCTTTTCAAAAATGTACACTCAATTTCTAACATGAGTAAAAATGCTCGATTATTTTGAATATTTGTTATAAGCTCAGGCCCTGGAATAAAAGGTTGATATTCTGAATTAAAGTGATTCACACTAGTCTGGTGTTTGTCTTGCATTGCCAACGTTAAAAAGCCCCTCCCAGCTCTGCCCCTGTCTGCACTGCAGGCCATCTGAATAAATCTTTGGGATCTGCTTGAGTCCCTGTGACATTCTCTGGGCACTACATCAGCATGAAGCACACCCAAAGTTACTGTGAAAATCTTTGGTCCAAAAATGTGAAAAAGCCCTATTTACTCCAAATAATTTGGAACTGAAGAGACTTATTTTAATTTTGTTTGCTGGGATATACATATGAATTAGGAGCACTAAAGGAATGGCACCACTCTACAAGAATACTTATTTCATTTCTTTTACTATATAAACGTTTGTTCATGTTGATAAAATCAAGATGAAAAAAATTCGTAGAGGCGAGACTGGCAAGGTAAAACACAAAAGTTTTTCTTCAACTCTGCCAGAAATGTATTTAATTAAATTTATAAATGAGCTTAAAAACTTGAGAAAAAAGTAAGTGACCTCTAAAATAAATACAATTTTTACCTACAAGGTTTGCTTTATGAGTCTAAAGCCTCAAATCTGTTGAGCAGTTTAAAACAGTTATATGTTTCTAATCTAAGAACATTAATCAAAGATGCTTTTTCTCCACAATCAAATACAATAGGCAAACAGTCCAACTTGGATGTAGTACAATCAGTAGAAGGTGAAAGCAGAGCACTAAGGTGACAAAGGTGACATTATCAGTGGAACTAAAGAGTATATATTCACACAATTATTTCTGAATGCAATTCACTGATTTTTTTGTTTTGTAGATATTGTTTGTAGCACATTTCTTTCTGTCCTTGTGATATGTCTTAATTGGCACTTGAATAAGAAAAAATCTGGCCCTGCAACCCTGAGTCAACACAACACCCGTTTTCATCTCATTATTACTATTAGAGAGAGAAAAATGCTGTCATTAAACATTGAGGAAATTAAGAGACACTGTCGACAATATGTCATTAAATAAATTTCCAATAACTTCCACTTACCTTCTGCATTAATCAAGCTCCTGGTGCCAAGCACCACCCAGACCAGGAGAGGGAGCCCGTGGACCAAAAACAGAGATTCTTGCATCAATTTAAATTTAGAAATGAGGTTCTCAACTTTGCAACCCATCTTAGTGAACCAAAGGAATATTCTCTTATTAAATAAGATATGTTAGTTATTAATATATTTGTTCTGAATATTAGGAAAAAAATTAGTCAAATTCCTCTAAAAATGTGTTCTTATTTGCTGAGACAATTATTTTAGATGAGACAGAGGCAGCTATGGGACTGTACAGATGAAAATTAAAAACCAGATAAAAAAATCCGTAATTTTCACTTTTAAAAGGAATCATAATTGACTCAATGTTTCTTGTTTCACTAGTTTTCCAATCAATTTCTTTAATAATATTCAAGCACATCTGCTGCCACAGTATCTAGGAGCCAACTAGAAGCAAGTTCTGTTGTGCACTGGAACTCAAACTACCTAAAATATTTATACCTTCACTCAAGGGCAGCAGTCAGGCTGAAAACAACTGAGAATTTCCTAGCATCAAATGCCAACCATTTTTAAGGCAGAGACACTTGGCAGTTCAGGCAAGGATCCAAACATTTTATTTTAATGCATGGTACAAACACACTAAAGATCATCCTTCTTCCACTTAATTTTTAGCATATGCAATACAGAAATTCAGAATATGTGACAACCAACAAACAAGGAGGAGAGGGCAGCAGTGAAACAAATGTGATTTTGGTTAAGATGAAGCAGTCACTGCTCACAGGTAAGTCAACATAAAGAGATTTGTAAGCATCACCTTGTAAGTGATTCTCCTAAGCAGCAATCAATCCCATTTTGATGAGTGGGATTAAGCAATCCAAAGCAACGAGTTTTGACACCTGCTATAAACAAAGCAAAGTGGGGTTCATACTTAACACCACAGTGGAAAAGAATCTGCCTTGTTTTGTGGCTTACAAGAGAGAATTAAGGCACCAACACGGAAAAGGGAAGTGGAGAGGAAGAGAGAGCCCAACAGCCTTCTGGTTTTACTGAAATACACTGTCACTTAGCAGTGAAGACTGATTGCCCAGACCAGACAACAGCTGAACAACAGGAGCTGTTATTTTACAGGTGACCTCCTAGCCCAAACTTTCATGGTCCACCACTTCTCATCCCAAGCATACTACCAAGAGTTTTGCCTCTACATTTTTACACTTTTTCTTTCTATTCCATGTTCCAAAACCTTAAAAATAACCACTACTGTCAAGGCAATCAAGCCCCAAGCTCAATACTGGAAATAAACTTTTATTTAGCATTAAGAATTGTTTGAAAAAATTGGACTAACTTGTTTGCCTTCTCTACTGATAATTTGCTTCTCAGCAAGGTAAGCATCCAGCTTGCATGGTTTAATATCCTATTTTCTTTAAACTAAATTACTAACACAAGACTAATCTGCAATTCTCAAATTTGGAATGGATTTAGTGTTTTCCAGGGAGCATGGTGGTTATGGTTTCTGCAAAGAAGACTCCAAAATCTACTGGGGTGCTGCTGTTCCACACCACAGACAACACTCTCGTCCCTTTTATTCTCTGACAAGGGATATTAAAATGATGTTCTCACTTGAAACTTGTTATTAAAAATCAGGACCAGATTCTAATTCCATTTATAGGGTGAGAAGCTTGTTTATATAAAAATAACAGACTTAAAATACATCAGAGTACTGAGGGTCAAATACGTGCCAGTTGATATCATTAGGGTTTGGCAGGAAGTTATGAAAACAGAACCTGCTGTTCAAATCTCCATACACAAGCATGATAGAGAAATATTTCCTAGTAAATGGAACAAAATTGCATCAAGGGCTACTACACTGACTTATTTTATTAATATATGAAAAATTTTGGGGTTAGCATCTAGTCTTGCAAGGTCTCACCATTCCCTGGTGTACAAGGGAATAATTAGTTTACAGCGAGCTTTGCACCACTCTACCAATACAATTAGACATGTTGTCCTGTATTCTGCTTCAAATGCAAAACCATCCCAGGTTACTGCCATGTATTAGATGAGCAGCAGTGCAAATCATTCCTACCAGCTCTTTCTCAGTTGCTGGCATAATTAATAAAGAAAAGCATTTCCCTTTACACCACAAGTTTTGAATATACAAAACTGCATATTACTGATATAATACTTTGACCCTTGTTAGAGCTGATGATCCTCAAGAAAGGTGATGGTTTGGACTTCAGCAAGACAAAGAAGCTGCAGCCTGTGGTATTATTCAGAGCAAAATGAAAGACAAGACCAGAATGCAAATGAGCTGCCTTTCCTTAGACAAGAGTTATGGAAATTAGGCTAAGTAAAATGTAGAATTTTAAATTCTTTTAATGTTAGGTCAACTTGATGAACAAATAAAGTTAAGTAAAAAAACAGTGTAAGGAGAAAGCAATTATTTTCCTTTTAAAAGAAGAGGAGTTCATTGAAAAATGCCCTGGAATTTTATCTGGGAAAAATTACAAGCTGAATGTAAAAATGTTTTCTTATTTTATTGTACCTTTTAAGGATATTCAAGATTTCTTTTCCAGTCTTCCTGTTTGCTGGGTAAAACACAATGGATTTAGTGAATCCTCGGCTGTGATGTATCATGGGAGACTACAGCTGTTTGAAGAACCGAACTTAATCAAAAGAGGAACAGAATAAGAATTGCAGACCATTTCCAAATCAACAATCTCTTTCTGTTGAGTGAGATTTGGACATTTCAGATGTTTGGTTTTTCAACAAAAATCTACTTTTCCAAAACATATATATCTAATGAAGTTTTCAACTTAGTCAGTGTTTTCATTAGAGGAAAGTGCATTACTGCTTTAGATTTGCCTCTTGAGGAGCAGTGTGAATTCCAGGGTTTTTCTACAGCAGCTCCATCGCTCTCAGAGCCACCTCTGAACACAGAATTTCTGCTCTGGAAGAGCAGTGGTGCTAAGCCATTTGTCCAGATTATCCACCTACATTTCCTTCCTGTGGAGCAGAGTCAGGTAGATCTGAACCACATCTTTCACAATCTGGGAAAGTTCTGTGTTACAACACAGTAATGTCATGAGCACAAAGTACATGTAGCAGTGAAGACCAAAGAATGAACTTCATCCTTCAATTTAGCATTTGGGGTTAGTATAATAGGTTAGGAAAACCATTCAGCAACTATCTGTGTATTATGCATGCTGAGTCAGAGTCTGCTGACTGACAAACTGCAGTGAGGCTTCCTTCGACTCTCTGCTGGGCACAATGGTAACAGCTGAGTGTAAGTTCAATATCCAAAAGATAGAGTCAGCAATGGAATTCCCTCAGTACTAGAAGTTTCTTTTATTTCTTCACATCAGGAGTTTGCTTTTGCAGTTTAGTTTCCATAAGGGCCTGTAAATCTATTAATTTGTGTGATGCATTTACAGGTTTGTTAGACTGGGGCTGAACACATTTTACTCTTGGGAACTTTGTGAAAGTTCCAGGGTTCACAGCTGCAGTGAAAAAGTCACCTCATTTTTCACTAAAGCAACAATGTCAATCAGCTAAGACAGCAAGACTATATTTGTTTGGATTAATGAAAAGTAAAGACCATATGCCTATTCATTGACCTTGAGATTTAGAATATTGAAGCGTTACTTCATTAAATGAATGGCAAAAAGAATGCATAGCTCCTAAACCAGGAATCCATGCCAATTCAAAGTTAAAACAATTGAAGTAAGATTGTGTAATCTAGGCAGTCTCTTCCCATGTGGAAAGCAATAAAGGCCTTGTTCAGAACTGAAAACATACATTTACTAAATTACATAATTTAGTAAAGTAATTTTTCTTACATAGCAAACTTTCTGTGTTTTTTTTTCAGTCAACTGACATCAAAATATCCCTTCATTATTCCCACACAGGTAAGAAATTAAATTCCAGTGAAACAGATTAAAAATACAGAAAATGTAATACAACAGATTAAGCATACAGAAACATGATTCCTGTTCAGGACAAAAGTATTAAACAAGAACACATAATTCTTTAAAGACAAGTACAGAATTTCAAATTTTTATTCTTAGTTTTTTGCGTAAAACAGGTGGTAAATTTTTTTGCTTCCTTATGTATAAATGCTACCAGAACCATGGAATATCCTTACAATGATTATATATGGAAAAAGGAAAAAGAAATTCAACCATTTTATATGCACAATGGTAATGTGCAAAAGAATATTTTTAATGTGATCTGCATTCTTTTTAGGGAATTAAATCAGAATTATGGATTTAAGAGAAAACAAAGGTGGTTAGAAAACAAACTGATTGGAGTATTTCTTCTGCAAGCTATCTAAGCATGGTCTGAACAAAAAAAAATAGGAAGGTATTAAATTCTTTCACTAGCCTTATGAAGTATCTGCTACATAGATGATGAAGTTGGGACACAACAGCAACACAAAAGAGAGAAGGCACCTCACCAACTCCATAAACCTGTTCTTGCTGTAAGAAAAGTGATGCTGCTTTGTGAAAAAAATGAATTTATTGAGGCTTATTCTTTAAGGTGAAAAAAGAAGCAGCAGGAACAGAATGAGGCACAACAAAAGCCTGACTCAGGCATCAAGTAGAATATCATCATTCCATTATATATGGGGTAATTGAACCACTTCTTTTGAGCATAAGAAGTGATTTATGATGAAGCTGTATTCTAAAACCTTGGAGTAATGTGCCAGCATGGAGGATGGAAAAACATTCCCACAAAATTTTAATAACTCTCATTCGTTAAAAAAAAAAAAAGAACAAAACAAAAAAATAACAAAAAATCAAACTCAAGTAATATTTTTGCTTTAGCTCTGTCAAGGATGAAACATGAGGTACTTGAAACAGTAGAGGGCCCAACTGTTCCTAACTTCCTTTCCCCATGGAGGCAAAATACAGTGAAGTCTTGCCAGGAAACCTTTGTAATATGTGATTTTTTCCATCCTTACTTTACGTATATAAACAATATTTTAGTAGCTGTCTGAATTGCAAAGTTAAATCTCTCCCAACCTTGTTTCCATACCATTTGCAGCACAAGAAGTGGATTCATCATTCTCCTCATACCCATGGTAACCACAGGGACCTTTTTGAGGGGCCCTGGCAGAGACAGCCCTGCAGCTGTGCCAAGGTCAGGAAGACAGAGGGGACTGGAGAGTGCCCAAGCACGCCCAGCTCTGCCCACGCACCCTGGGGCCACAGCTGGGAGGAGGAGGAGGAGAAGGAGAACTGAGACAGGGCACTGCAGAGCAGCAGGACAAGGTTAGAAGAAATCCTCAGCCCTACAGCAAAGCACCACGGGGGTTTGACATGCCAGTGTCCTTAAATGCTCAGTCAGGGAAGAGTTTTGTTTATTCCGAAAAGTACCTACTGAATACTTACTACACTTTGGTAGGGCTATTTCTGTGATTGGATGAGATGACTTTTAGAAACAAATTCTGTCCATAATCCAAGCTGAACTGGAATGAGCACAAAACTAGAGTATTTAATCTGAATTTCACAATGAGAAAAAAGCAAGCGTGAAACAACTCGTACCGGACTGTGACATCCTCTTCCTACAGGGAGGCAGCACATTTCATCATAAGGCCCTATTTTAGTAACTTAGAACATTCATAAAAGTTCACATGGTGGAAGAAACTGTTTTTTTTTAATTTAGTGATTCATACTAAAATGTTTATATGAATGAGATAAATGCTAAACAAAACCTAGAAAAAAGGATTTGACAAACTTATTTTGAAAATAGACGGGCCCAGGCTGTAGAGACACAATTTGAAATTAGCTGCAAAAGGGGAAAAAGGAAACACCTGACAGAGACTGCACATTCCCTCAAACCAGTGCAACCAGGCAGCAGCTTTGTCAAATCAAAAGCTAATTAAACAATGATGTACATGGTAAAAAGAAATTGTTTAGCTCCAAAGTGAAAATATGGCTCCTCTGTGAGGGATGCTCCATTCTGAACTGCTAAAAGCAGGACAGAGAACTTGTCCTTCCAATTTTCCCAGCCATCTGTGATCAGGAGTCTCCTTCCATCAGCAAACAATCCCATAATCAGAATTTTAAAATTCTGACATTAAACTAGACTTAAGGTATCCAATATCTGCTTTGGAGCTCCAGAAATGATAGAAGACCTCAATGAAACTGATCCTTAGTAAGAAGAGAAAAGATTTTGAAAGCTTGTGGAGACCTCAAAGCTGTAGATCAGGAAAAGACTGGCAAGAAAATTCATGTAGAAGACTCAAGCTAAACTCAAGAGATTTCTCTGCCCCTCTACAAGAAGAAAAGTTAGTTCTTCTGGCATTGACAGAGCTTGGGAGCTCTCAAGTAAGGTTACAGAGAGGGAATGATTTCACTGAGGAAGAGATTGGTTAATACATGTGAAGAAGCAGCTGCTGCTGCTGCTAACTGTGCTGGAAGGTCTCTTCCTTACTGTTTGGAACCAAGTATAATGGTATTCTTTACTGCAAAGACATCAATTTTCTTTCAGAAGGACCCCGTGGCTCGCAAGTCATGCTGGTTTATGTATTTAAAATCGGCTCTGATTTACTCTGTACAGAGAGTGATATTCTCTGCATTTCACATTTCCTATCCTGTTGTCATGGGTTACAGTACAAAATGTAATCAAAGGTGTGTTATTCTGTCACCATCTGCTGGAACTGGAATGAGNTTTCTTCCTGTTTCCTAATAAATTGTATTTCTGACTTGGAGTCTCTCACTGGTTTTGTTCTCAAACCAGTACACCTGTCTAGGTTGCAAAGCCTTTGGAACAACCCACCCAAACAGAAAGTCCTCTCCTGAACATGTTCTTTAAAGATTTATTTCTAATTTTTTACTGACTTCTTTTCTTTAAACTGAAAAAAGGGAATAAAAATAAAAGCCAAAACCTTGTGGAAGGCTTTTATGAAATGTTCTTCCAGAAGGCCTGCTGTGCTGGCTCAGCACCCGGTTCATTTGAATTCCAGGTATGCACTACACAGGGTTTTTTGGAAATTCTGGTTTATCGGAAAAGCAATGCTCCCTTTGGATCATAAAGCTGGCTTTATAGTATTTTTGAAGACTGTAAAACTGGCTCAGTTAACACATATTAATTCCTACCTAGTGTTGTAGTGTCCAATCTGATTGGCACAGGCCAAGCTATGCTGTTGCATCAGGATACTTAAGGACTTAAAGCTGCCATTCAGCTGGAAAGCTTATTTAAATTATTAACAGACCAAAGCATGCATATTCCTATGAATCATCATTAAAATGGCAAGAAAAACCTTTATATTTAAAATAAAAACGATGTTTCTTCACTATGGTGTCATTTAACTACAGCTGTTTAAACAAACCAGAAGATTTGGGATCACATCCTTTCTCCACAAGGGTTTTCCCTGCACCAGGACCTGACTCACTGGTTTTCACAGGAACCAACCAAAGTTTCCCCAGAACAAACCTCCACTCTGAAGCAGTGAATGCACAATGCACTTCTCTGATACTGGAAACATTTTGTCTCTGGCCTGGTGCCCAGTCCCAGCACATCAGAGGAACAATTGTGCCTCGTTGTGACAACACACCAGCACTCACCACTCCTCACGCCCAAGGAACAGCATATGCACAGCACAATAGAAGCTCATGGCACGTGCTGCTTATGTGGAAGGAACATGCTTGAAGAGGAAACTGTTGTGCTAAGGCAGATAGAATACCAGAGCTGGGCTGACTGAGCTGCCTGAGTTCACTGTCTGGGAAATAAAAAATAAAAAAAATTAGAAGTATCATGAAAATTCTTTTTCTCACCTAAAAAAGCCACGGGAGGTAACACACACTGAGACCTATATATGAAGCCTGGTGCTCAGCATCACAGAACAGCATGACAGTAGAATGTGATCAGATAATCCAGAAGTTTGCCAGCTCCGTATTTTGCCAATTAAGGTCTTGATCTTGTAATAATCTCAATTTTGAATAGATTTGTGAAGCCACATGGAGCTCAGTGATGCAGTGATTTTGTAAAGTTTTTTTAAGTGACAATCTACAGAAAATGAAGGCAGCCAGTCACACTGCCATTTGAAGAATGTGCAGGTTCAGGTGTTACAATGTTTCTGAAATAGTGAGGTCATTAATAATGAGCTCCAGTTGTGATGGGTATATAGATAGTTAAGAGTACTCCTCTTGGATGTCTAAATATCCAGCTGATTCCTACACTGAACCTTATCAGAATTCCCAAATCAAATTCCCTTTAAAAATTATCACTTAAAATCCATTCCAAGTGATACAGTTCGAAGTGTGCTTCCTACAACAAAACACAGCATGAGGCTTGGTGTATTCACTCCAAACAGCAGTATTCTGCTGCTACAAAAATAGTTTTATACTGTCCTTCTGAATCACAGGCACAGAACAAGCAAGCAGAATGAAAAATGGAAGTACAAAAATGCTCTTTTCCTAAAAATGGGGGAAATGTCAGCCTGATGGAGATCTGATGGAGAGAGAGTGGCTATAAAAGCAGCCGAGACATTTTAAGTGGGGTCAGTGCAGAATCCCAGGGAATTACATATTCTCATCCAGAGGGTGGTAAGATCTATGGAAGGACTGGCTGAACAGAACCTGTATCCTCCAGTGCAGACTAGTGAGCCAGAACACCTTACTCAGAGCATTTTGGAAATTTCCAGTGAATTCTTTGCTGAAACATCTACCCATTTTCCTAACAATTTCTTTACCCATTTCCTTGCAAACCCATTAAGAGCAAGGGGTTCATTGCCCTGACACCATGATGTACGTGCCCAAATGTGGGTTTTGAAAGAGTACAGAACGTTGAGATGATTAAATTTTCAAAAATTGGAAACTGTGATTTAAACATTTATTGGTCATTTAGCAGTTGTGGCCTTAACAAGCAGATGGCAGATAGCCTAAGAGTTTTCATTTTGCTTATTTAAATGAAGGTGAAAGAGATCTCCACTGGAAGAGGCAGCAGCACTGCTAGCTTCAGTGAACCATCTTGCTTGTTTTGACATTGGTGCACTGGCAACTGTCCATGACCTCATCTATCAAAAGCACCATGCAGGAGGGACTAGGCAGTAGTCATCTCCTGTTTCCAATTAAACTTTAAGCCATCGGCAGGGCAGCTGCAGGGACAGCTCTTGCTCTTGGCAGCACAACCTTTGGGCAAAATGGAACTACTTCCCAGGAGCTGCTGGAACTGATCCTCTCTGCTCACTGGAGAAAGGAGCTGAGAGGACTCAGCAGTATTTGGAGAACACACTGCCTACAGCTCCAGTATGAATTGAGGGGGTTTGCACTGAAATAATTAGTGAAGTGTGATCAAATTACAGCAAATTCTCAAATTATTAGAGCTACTTAGCACCTCTATGTCATGCTCCACTTTTTCTTCAGAAAAACAGAATGAAAAACAATCCAGAGGGAGAAACAGATAACTAAATAAGTAAGATACACAGATTTTAAAAAGAAAATTTGCACAGATGTATGACAATGACCTTCAGTACCAATGGTAGTTAATGATGAGAGAGAGGAGGGGAAAGATTGGGAGTAACAATTTCTTATCTTCTGTCCCCAGTACTTTAAGGCCCACAGAAATGCATGGACTGAAATACTGATGACACAAAGGCTGAAAAATGATGGGGCATCAGATATAATCATAGAAAAATGACAATTTTAATCTTTAACATGAGCAACTCTGCTATTACAAGGTGTTTTGGAAGTAAATTTTAAATATCTCACTGAAATGGAAGAAAGGGAAATGTTACACCAATGAAATATGGACAATCAACTACATAAGTTATCAGAGAGAAAAATCAACCTCTCAACACTGTAGGCACAGCTGATCTCTTGGACTATGGGAGGCATGCAGATGAGCAGCACAATGTTATCATTAAGCTATTTAAAAGGCCACAAAAGCAACAAAACCATGAGAACCTAGCAAGAAGAAGATACTGTAAAGCAGAAGTGATAGGAGGCTGCACTGAAAGTACATTTTACTGAAAGCAAATGAAGCCAAATGAAGAGATGACTTTAGTAACAAACAGGAATTTCACTACCCTTAGCTGTCAGCTATGTTCGCTAGTCTGAAATTTTTTTTATGGAATAGACTATTGCAGATTTTTCATGAAAAGACCAATTAAGCAAAGAAAAGATACAGATCCCTGGCTTCAGTTTGAACTGTTGAGCAGCTGATAAAGTGATATGATGCAGTGAGGTCAGCAGGGCCTCATCCCCACCCCCTCCTTTCCAAGAGGAAGGAGCAATACTAACACACTCTAATGAGCTGGCTCAGCAGCATAGCCATGTCATCAACCAAATATCTCAGTCTTCAGACCAGAGCAGATTATATCAAAATGCAGAGGATATCCAACATCCAAATTATTAAGGCTTCTTTTAAAGTAATTGGGGCAATATGTTTTATGGATGCACACCAAGATGAGTCAAGAAGGATACTGAAAGGATTGATAAAATCCTTGGCTGCTTTCCCTCTGATTTTCATGAAGGGCCAGTTCAGAGATACAAAATTTATGTACTTTTGTTTTTCTTATGAGGAAAGTAGAATTACCAGCTATTGTAAAGAAATCACATTCAGGATACATAGGTTAAAAATGCAAATATAGTCAGTTCTAAGATGAAAATTAGTTATAATTGAAATAACACCATTTTGAAAAATAAGTAAATTTAGAAGATTTTAAAATACCTGTGAAAGGAAGTAGGCATTATTCTAAAGTAATAAATCCCTCTCTATAATGTAATAAATTTACATAAAACTCTATAAGTTTAATCACAATGAAAGCTTAGAGGCAACTGTTTTCTCATCTATCAAAAGATACAGAAATCCAACCGTAATATTCCACTGTTCTAAGTCAGATGCCAAAAATCTTCTTTGATTTGTACTCCCCAGGTTAATCATATTTATGTGAGAACATACCTACTGTACCACACTACATTCTCTGTTAAGTATTTACCTTATGCTGTTCTGCTCCATCACCAACAGGTTTGAGAGTTTGCACCACAGCCATTTGTGTCCCATTCTGCCCTGAAAAAGCACTGTGAAGATTTCTCACTATGGCCTCACAAAATATATTGTTAGCTTCCTGTGGTGTACTTGGAAACGGACCTCAGATGCCAGAAATAGAGCTACACAGTGATATACATGCACACCCTAAAGACAAACAGCGAACACAGGACATTTTTCTTCCTGCAACTGACAGTTGGAGAATCCTGTTCTGCTTGAGCCTCCAAGTCACTTTAAACTGAGAGCTTAGAAGACTGGGGAAGGAAGAACCAAAGCATCAGAATAAAACATAATACTGCACAGCTCATAACCTGCTCTGTTTATTTCACGCTCAATTGAAAATACCTACTGCGTTAAGATCCTAGTCAGGTAATTCTCCTACTCTCAGTATCTTATGAGTCCTTTTTATTTTTTATTATTTTTTTATGTAGCAGAATAGTTTTCATTTCTACAGTCCTCTTTCTTTTCCTTTTCCTATTAATTAATATTGATTTTGTCAGTAGGATTTTCTTTTCTCTGTGCAAGTCTCATAGGAAATGGCAACAACACACAAATAGTGGACACACAGAAATTGTGTGACAGCATTTTTATATGCGTAACTAAAACTTAGATGAGGTTATACAAAATTCTCAACATACAAAAATCTTATGCCCAAGTTATTCAACCATAGCCATTTAATGAACTAGAAAAGCAACAGTCCTAATCAAGGTGTATTGATGTTTGACCCTTGAAAAATGGAAGCCTCTTGAAATCACAAAGCTTATATCAAAATTTACATTCAGCTCCCTAAGGATCAGCAGCTTGTGAAAAAGATAGTTGAAGCCAGTCTTATGGCAAATGCTTAGCAAGTGCTTAGCATCTTGCTAAATTAATACCAAGTCTATAGCACTGATTATGGAAACACTAAAATAGGTATTAAAGTCTAACTTTATTCAAATTAAGCTTACTGCAAATGGTACCTCAAAGCACATGTGTGGGCTGAAGGGGAAGTTTCCCCCAGACACCACGATAGAGAGAGCTATTTACTTTTACTAGGTCTAAGGAGGACAGAAGAAATCAGCTATTATACTTGAAGTCTTTTAAGAAACATGTGCAGACAGGCAAGACATATCAATCTTACATTCTCATAACTCATCTCTAAAATAATCATCTAAAACAGCCTCACATTGATTTTTAGACATTTTCCACCTTAAGGATGTTTCGACTTTTGCTACAGATCATGAACAACAATTTTGGCCATCAAGATGCTATAGAGAAAACTCACTTTTGACAAGCAATGTGCAGTTCAGACACAAGTAAAAGAAGAAAGGGAAAAGGGAAGATTCAAGTGCAATGAACATTGTTTCTTTACTTACGAAAGAGAAAGCAATGCGACAATTTGATGCCTGATCATTTATTATCTCCCCTAGCAAATAAAGCCAGTATACCAGAAGTGTTTTGAATGTGTCTGTGTTTTTTATAGTACAATATTATATTGTAGAATAAACTTTTGGATAGCAGACCAACATTTCCACTCAGAACAGGCTTCAGCTCCCACAAATGCACAAATTTCTTGCAACTACTTTCCTGTTCAGTGTCACCTGCATGCAAAAATGTTTGCAATCACAGCTCCATAACTCATGTGGACACAACCTGCACAGAGAGGGATTTTATATGGTGAAGAATATATTTCTTTGCTGTAAGAGGCCAAGAGAGAAGTTGCCTGCAAAGTTGTAAATCAGTGCACGGATTTATACCAGGTACTGATTTGCACCAGCTGAGTCTCATCACATTTTTTTCAATGTATTGTCTGTAAACACCCTCTCAAAGGCTACAGGCAAATCTGGAAAAGAAACAATGCTTCCTATAATTATAGCCCATTTCTCATTCAGCAACCGAAATATGGGAGAAAGTAAACATTCTGATTCCAAAGAAAACCACAAAGCCATTGTTTTCCACTGAACCATGTCTTAATTTGTTTTCTTTTTCTGATGGCCAATTACTCCTCATGTTTTGCACTACCAAGCTGATAATAACCCACACTCTTGCAATGCCAGCCACGCTCAGGGTTTTGCTCAGAATCAGCAGGCTGGACAGGAACATCTTGCAGGCACATGATTATCACATAACCTATGTGAATAAGGTTGTGTGACTGGCTGGCCTGAAATCCAGCCACCCCTCAAAGCAAAAAGGTGGGGTTACACATTAATTTATTATTTCCTCTCCTTGTCTTTCCTCCTGCTACCAGCTGTAGTTCCCCTGGAAAGTGTCTGTAATACACTGGCGGGGATTTTTATGACTTTAAACATGGATAAATGTGGGACTGGTGTCCCAATTTCTAAAAGAAATGTTAGCAGAGTGTGAGATGCATATTCTTAAAGCCTCCTTTCCTAACACACATAGGCAATACTCCTCTAGAAATTGTCCTACATTTTTACAAGGTCACTGTTCTTAAATCCTAGGCCAGGTTTTTTGCCCAGTACCATATGGGTTTAATGGTATAAGGCAAAGAACAGCGCAGACTATTGATTCTCAGACATGATGAGGATGGGAGTTCTTCATAAAAAGTGAATGCAAATTAGCATTATTTACCTTGTGCTCTGTTTTATGGGGAAAAAGTCTACTCACACAGTAATACACAAAACAGTGCAGTGCAATCGGAAATTAAAAGTTGAGCTGAAACTCCATAAAAAGAAATGCTTTAAATTACAAGAATCCTTTACAAAACATGAACACATAGAAGATTTACCTCGTCTTTTAAAGTTCATTTTGAAAGTTAACTTCTCTCATACTTGCCTAGTTTAGAATTACTTTCATTTGAAGTTCAGCATAAGATATAAAGCCCAGAGAGGAACCTTGTAGAAGGTTCAAAAATCAGTGCAAAACCTGCAGGCAACTACAGTAAAATACTGAGTAAATGCTAACCACTTCAAAGAGAAGACCCACAGGTAGAGAAGCCTGCTATTAATGTAATTAATTTTCAGTGAGCCTGAAAAGAAGTGAAATATTTTGCATATTGTTGTTATAAAGCAAAGGAGAGGTAGATTTATTAGCAGGATTGAATTTCTTTACTGTTATATTGTGTTATAGAAGACAGAACTCAGCAGTCACGTTTCCAATTAATTAGTTTTAAAAAAACCCCTCATTTTCCTCATGAAGTCATTGGTGGGAAGCAAATGGAAAGATATGGGAAGAAAACACAGACTTTGCCCTCTAAGCAAGAACTATTTATATTAACAATAGATTAATCCAACCAGAAGAATAGATGGCACCACAGACACCATGCCTACACAAAATAAAATTTCAGCTCATGTTCAGCCTCACAATTACATGTACTCTATCAGAGATGAATGACCTGTGTTTCAGAGCCAAAGTATTTATTGAGTGAAAGAAAAACATATTTTAAATAATGAAACAGGAAAAAAAAGACTAATAAATTTGACTAAGTACCTGATTACACAGATGAACTTCAAAATCCAATGGTTAAAATACTCCTTCCTTGGGTTTAGCATTGTTAGCTTCCCAGAAGATGCTATTAATGCAATATACCAGAAAGGACATTTTCTTTGGGCCTATCATAAGCTTAAAAGCTCTTGAAAAGTATTATTCCAGGCTTCAGAGGATGTCAGTGACATGAAGCAAACCTTCAGATACAGAATCACAGGGAGAAAGCTTTGCAGCTTCACAAATGCCTGTTAACATCAGTTGTGGAGGAAACTCTACTTTCCTGCATTACCACTTCAGACTTGTAGACCTATATTACAAGTATGTGTGCAGATATGTATAAAAAAATAAGATGGCTAGCCTTTTAAATCTTCACTAATGGGAGAAACACTTCCATTCCCAGTGAAATTAAAATGTCATTTTCCATAGCTATCTGAAATGACTGACTCTTGTGAATTTTGGTGGAAAGCTGCTGTTTCTGGTGCTGCCCTTTGGCAGATCACGCTGCTGGGCTCAATGCATATTGTTCTCTTTTAATTACTTTTTAATACTGTGTATTATGCTACCCAACAGAGCAATAGCATCCAAAATCAGAGAGGAGGCCTCAGCTTATTCAATATGTGTGTCAGGAAAGACAGAAGCTTCTGGCTGCCATTTCCCACTCCTGCTGTGACACCCTACCTGCAGTGTGATGCTCCTGTGGTGCACATGCTTCCCGCAACCATGTTTGCAGAGAGAACGCCCATTTTCAGACAAACCAGCATTTAAATGCCGTTGTCCTACCTGTGCAGAGAGCTACAAAGTAGCAGGAGAACTCTTTGTACATTATTCTTAAAGTGGAATCTAATTTGCAGTGTACTTGGCACTAAGGCTAAAGTTCAGGCAATGCAGAGATTATTCCCTTATCGGCAAGGCTTCAGAGCCTGGGAGGAAAATTCACTTTGATCAATTGTGGCTCTCAGAAAGCTCACGTAAAATGGAAAATACAGAAATACTTTCTCACTTAAAAAAAAAATCTCTGCAGAAGAAAAATTTAGCTTAACACAAGAGATTCAACTCTGATCTGTTTTGAATCTGTTAAGAACAGCAAGTATAAAAGTGCTTATATTTACATGCTTATGTAAAAATCAGAGCTGCAGCAAGTTGCTATCTCCAGTGTGGCATGCACAAGTATACTGGAGGCTGCTCAGTGTAATCAGCTTTAACACTCAACTAATTCATACTGATCATTACCAGATCCAAGGAGCTGTCAATTTTCTGTGGTACAGGGCTAGCTTGAAGGCATTTGGTGCAGCTTGAACTTCTAGACATAATTAAATTTTATATTTACAATGGCACATTCTCCTTGATCTGAAAATCTCAAAATTTGCATATAGAGATATGTATGCTAACAAATGATCAACACAAATAAACTACTGATAAAGACCTTAGCTACTTCTTATCAGAAATCAAGTGATATTTCCCAATTTTGTGTAATTTTATTTTGATTCAACAGATTGCCTCACATATTTTTCCTATTCTCATGGTTTTAGCGCTCAATGCGCACTTGATCAAAGTTTCATCCGGTCTTGTGCGCATATTGCAAGACTAAATAGAAATGCTAAGATTACCACTTCATGTCTTCAGTCCATCAGACTTAGCACCTTGCAACAAAAATCCAAGCTGCTTGTCTCAGAGAATGGCAGAGAAAAAGTTTGCTGGAAATGATGATGACACACCATTAGTTTAACACTTTGAGGCAAGAGACTTGTTAGCTCTTATAGGCTGTAATTACAAAAACCAGCAACAGAGCAAGAGGAAATGGCCTCAAGCTATGCCTGGGGAGGTTCAGGCTGGATATCAGGAAGAATTTCTTCACTGAAGTGGTTCTCAAGCACTGAAAGTGGCTAACCAGGGAGGTGGTGGAGTTACCATACCTGGAAGGGTTCAGGAAATTACTGGACATGGCATTTAGTGCTACTGTTTAGTTGACAAGGTGGTATTCAGTCAAAGATTAGACTCAACCTTAATGATTTTATGATTTAATTCTATAATACTCCACTTTCCTCTCTTATTTTCTATGATGCATTTCTGTCCAGAAAGTAACCCAGTTTCAACATGCAGGAAAAAAGCAGGAGCAAAAATGTAATAGTATACTGATTAAACAAAAATACCTCTGCATTAAAGCATTTTATTCACTGTTAAACCTCTTTGAAAAAGCAACCAACTTACACATGTGATTCCCATTTCATTTGGTAAGCATGTTTTTTTTAAAAGAACTTATCAACACTTTTAATTTTAGGCAGAAGAAAGAATTCATATGATTGGATCCAAAGTGTCACAATAACAACTAGCAGCTGCTTATTCATCAACATCTCTAAGTGCTGGTCTTCTGAGAACAGATCCTATTTGTAAACCCTTGCTATTTTATTGAGGCCTGTGGTTG